>JAQIXV010000211.1:0-66652 GCA_034700625.1 Tectocepheus velatus
CATTGAAAGGTAACAAATATTTCTCAGAAATAGTCAAACCATTAAAATAGGGTAATCCACGTCATAAACAAATTTTGACTTATTATGCAAATCCTTTCACTCAAACATCATTTGAAGGATTACTTCAATTGTGATCTTCAGTCAAACGATTAAAGTTAAGGCCCTTAAGGATACAAATATACAAATAATTCATTTAATTTCATTCAAATACTAATATTTGTCTGAATCTTGAACTCTATTTGCGAGGAAAAAAATTGGAATACGATCTTATTCTGTCCTCTTATTACAAAATTTGCCCTGGATCAGAATAGAAAAAAAGAACCTTGTTTGTATTTCAAAATTTTTGACTAAAGTTCAAAATCGATTTTTTTGCAAGGATTCCATAAATCAAATATAAATTATTTATTTGTTGTTTAGATAATTGTTTTTCTGCAATAATAACAACCTTTTGATGTCATTCCCATTGAATATATGATTTATTGGAAATAATTGGCAATAATTTTGTAGTTTTATTGAATTTAAACATTTATTTCTAATTCTCTTCTTAAGAATTTGTAAGACTTTCCCGGAAGTAATTGAACGCAAATTCTAATGCTCTTGCTCAATTTTATTGGGAAGAATGATCCGTACAATTAAGTCAAACAAACATCTCTTTGAAGAATAAGTGCTTTGAAGAGTCAATATATCGATTGCACTCTAATTGCTATAATCTTTCTTTGATTTCAAAATTTTGTTCAGAAATTCTTCAAAATTCTCATCAAATCGATAGCACTTATGTAATAAATAAATTATCCTGGTCATATTTCCTGGGCCCTGATAATTGAACCAAAAACAAATCAATAACATCCGTCGCATTCAATTGACTACAAAAATGATTCAAAAATTGATTGATTGGAGAAAACGACTCCAAATCCATTAATTTTTGATGTTTTCCTTCCTTTCGTTTTTTTCTTTCTTTTGATTCCAACTATTTTTGGACTCATTTACTATTGTTCTGAAGTCTGAGTTGTTTTTCGTTCTTCAAAATCTGAAATAAGAAAAAAGAGTAGAAAATGATATCTTAAGTCAATTATAATAACACAGGAATTAATGGACTGAAAGAAAACCATTAGACATGTAATCAGTCTTTCAGATAATTATTTAAAACTTGAATTCCTTTACAATCGACTCATTCAACAAAAATCACAATTTCTTTTCAAAAAATCCGTGAATAGACTTAAAGAACTTTTTTTCAAACAATATTTCACTCGAAAACTCAATGAAAGACAAGAAAAAAAAGAAATTAATTCAAATCATAGTATAAGAGAAAAAATGAAATCCAAGAATGGGTTCAGAATTCATAATCAAATTTCTCTTTTTGGAGCTCAAAAAATGTGTCTGAATATGAAGTTTGAAATTTAGGTCACAAACAAAGTCTCAATTTTTCATTCACAAGGAAAAGGGTTTTCAAAAAATTAGGAAAATATGAAATCGAGATAAGAGTTAGTATTCAACAACAAAAATATGTGTCCGTCCAGTTTGGGTGGACTTCACACACACGAGACAAACGATGAGTTTATGAATATTAAAACCCATTCTTCCAAGTGATCGAAATTCGTGAAAAATTTCTTTTATTTATCGCAAACTTCATTAAAAATTCAAATTTAATATAAATTTTATTTAAATATCTTTTTGAATCATAATATGAAGTATAGTATCATCTTGCAAAAAATGAGTTTCTAGGGAAGAACTGACGTAAAATAAGAAAATTTAATAAAATGTTCTTGGCTAATCCATTTCACAAACTATTGTTTGAGACATACATGTCTTGGATTTTATTAAAGAAAATTTCGATCCAAAAAAGGCAACAAAAATAAAATAAAAGACAGAAAAAGAGTGAAAGTAAAGTAAAGTCTTATTTAAAAAATAAAAGACTTCTGAAAATAGGTTTCGTTTTGAAGACATAAGTCTTTGCCGTAAAGAAAAATAACGATAACTGATATCTATTGACAATATTTTTGCTGATTTCTGTTACAAACAAATAGATATAAATGAAAGCAATTTTCGCTTCAAATTTTTTTTTGGTCAACAAATCATAGACTCCTTTCTTTTGCAATGAAATTATTGTTCACTTCCTTCACACCATTTGAATGAAACTTTTCTTTATTTAATTCAATGCTTAAGTATTACAGAGAATGACAAGAATTGAATAAAAAAAGGAAACAAATTATATATAAATACCTATAAAACGATTTTCTCTCAAGTCTTCACTTAATTTCCGCATCTCTTAAAAGGCTATTATTTTTCTCAAGAGATTTAATTTCGAGTTAATGTTTAGTTAGTATTCATTGAATAAGAAGAAAGTTTTCAGCATTTGGTTAATCCCTGACTTCTGTTTTTTTTCTTCAACATTGATATCACTTAAAATTAATTCAAAAGACAGATATTTGAGGCAGAGGTGGACTTTTCAATAAAACAAATTGTCATAAATTTTTAATTTCAATATAAAAAACTAAAAGACATTCGAGTTATGAATTCTCATTACATTTGATTACATAAACTCTATGTTTATATAAAGTCGTATTAAAATCAAATCTATAGAGGAATGAGTGGAAAAGTTAATGAAAAGCGTAGGAAATGGATTCATCTCATATTAATACTTAAATAAGTAAAAGCGGAATATTTTATGAATTTAAGTGGGATTTCGATGTTTGCCAAAAATATTATTGACTCTAATTCTGAAACCTTCGAAAAATACTGATGAGAGAGAGAGAGAGAGAGAGAGAGAGAGAGAGAGAGAGAGAGAGAGAGAGAGAGATTGTGCAAAAAATGTGCTAGAGATAACCGATTTAGTTGACACTAATGATCTTAAGTATTATTATATATGTCTTAAAAGTATTATTTTATATCAAAATGAATGCAATTTAATCTGCACTTCATTTGAAAGGGTCTTCTCGAGCAAAAGAAAACTCTCATAAATTAAACTTGATCATTTTTAATAATAACCCGAAGCTAGGCTTTGAATCAAAGAAATTTTAAAGACGTTTTCAAACTATTGTTTTTTTGTGTGCAGGCAATACATAAAAGCCCTGAAACACTATCAGCTAATTAATCATAAATGAAAAAAGTGTACCATCTTATATTAGCTATTAAAGGGGGGAAAGTCCTGTCAATAATTGGAAAATTCCCGAACAAAATGCAAAACTGGATTTCTTTGGTTTGCTTTTAAGTGAAGAAATCATCGATAAGACCAAATGTATTGCATAAACATTATTAGTAAAAACTTCTATACGTATATCAAACTTATATACATCTTATAAATACATTTATATATAGCTCTGGCAAAAAAAAATGTTTTTCTCAGTATTTTTCAAGGAATACATCACTAATTGTATTATTTCAGTGATAATCACAACCAGTTTTGGCAAATGAAGGCCATCGGGAGAAACACAGAGTGAGAGAAATTAAAGCCACGAATACATTAAGAAATCAAATGAAAGTATTTCTCTTAAATCAAATAATCAGAAGTGAATGCGAAACAAATTTTCTCAACAAATAATTGAACGAAAAATTTCCAAATTATTTGTTGAGATAACACCAGAAGAAGAAGAGAAGGGATTTTTTCGGACTGAAGAGTATCTGTAACTATAGTAACGACAGACTATAGTCTATCGCTGGATGTGTAACCGGTATAGCCTACTGACAAGCACTGGTATCCACAGCACTGGTAGTCACTCTCTGGAGTTGAACCTCAGCAGAGATTTTGTTTGAAAACTCGAATTCAATTCATTTGTTTGAAGCCTTGAATAAGAGACAGAGGTTTTCGACAATTGTTTTCTCTTCAAATACAACACAACTTAACACTCATTTCTCATTCAAATCTCAGAACAACTTTTTATTTCAGTGAAACCAAATCCAAACGTAAAGATGTATTCACTTCTGATTTTATCAATGACTCTGTGTTTGTCACTGAGTGCTCCCTTCAGTAGTTTCGATCTGAAGAGACCAGAAGAAGATACCGGCGCTGACGACAAACTCATCCCCGAGTCTACAGGAAAACTGTTGACTATATTCAAGAAGAATCTGAAACCAAAAGAAGAGACCACACTATTAGTGAGCGAAGAAATGGTCTTCTCCTCCACCGGTTACCCGACTTTCGATGCCTTCGACCAGAACTCCGACGGCTTTATTGAGTTCGAAGAGTTTGCGGCAACGGATGGAAAAGACCATAAAAGCAATTTCCAGAGGGCGGACACTAACGGTAAGACCTCTTATTTTATTGCGCTATAAAACCATTGATTTTATTCCATTAAATCCCATTTAATGCAAGAAATTATTCCACAAAAATGATTGAATCAGAGATATTATCTTTTGATGTAATGCCGTTCAACTCCTACGGCACAGGTTTTCAATCTAACTCTTATTGAATTCCAGGTTTGAAATAATGTCTAAATTTTCAAATAATTCAATTGAATTCAATATTGAATATACAGTTTCTCCTGATTTCAAAATTCCAGTCCAATGTTATTATGATTATATAATAGGTTGAAAAAATATCAATAGCTATAATCAAAACTAGTTTTACGAAATTCAAGCCAATATTCTGTCCATTTAGTCGAGAATTTTCGGCATTTCTAACATAAAATTCAATTTTCTTTTATATTACGAAACATTTGAAGAGTTTTCTTCCTATTTCAGCTCAAAAATGTTAAAAACCCAATCTTTTGATATATTGATCTCTTAATGTATAACAAATCTATGACCTAATGCCTAAATTTGCAAGAGTATAGTTTCAAACAAGATTTAATATCTGGTTAAAGCATTTAGACTATAAAATTGAAAAATTACCAAATTACTTTTTTTCGAAACTCTTTTGCACAGTATATGACTTTTATAATAATCTCTCTCTCTCTCTCTCTCTCTCTCTCTCTCTCTCTCCCTCCCTCTCCCATGCCTTCCTCTCTCCCTAATGTTTCTGAACATATAATTCAAAATCAATAATACATTAGAAAAGAGTGAATTCTGTTGAGACGAAAGCGAAAGTTCAGAGAATTGGGAAGACTTTAAATCGGAGTTAGAGTCAGAAAGTTATGGATTTTTGTTGTTGTGTCGGAAAATAGCATTTTTGACAGTTTTACGAGATATCACTTCTTTAATGCATTAGTTTTGGCTCAGAATTGTTGGCATTAAACATTTTCATCACTTTTTTGATCTCAATTCTCGCAGACCTTAGTTCGGGATTAAGTAAATCAAATGAATAGCAAATGAATAGAAAATCATTCAATAAATTGTTGGATGAAATGCTAGAAAATTCCTTCAATCGGATCATTAAATAAGAAACAAATTCTCATTTAATTCTGTTTTATTCACTTATTTTCTGCTCGATTCTCGTCTTTCAGTGGATTATTTGTAATCTGAGTTGAGTTTCAAATAAAATTTTATAACCAGAGCTATAACTGTAAGAATCAAAATAAATGTTATCCCAAACAAAATATTCACAAACAGAAGACACAAATACAAGGGATAGACTCAAAACAACACAACAGAAGACCAAAGCTCTCGAGTATTCAGTCAATTGCAAGAATAGTTTGAACAGTTGTTCGTTAAGTTTGCACACAATCTATAAAAATAAGAGAAATGTTTAAATAAAAATACAAAACAAATGAATAAAACTATTCTAATATAATCTGAAAAAAGCAAATAAACATTGAATTGTATTAAAACTTTTCAATAGATTTGAGTAAAAGAAAAAAAGAGGAAAAATTCTAACGAAATATAAGTAGAAAACAACTTTTTGTCTGTAAATTACATCTGTTTTGTTAGTATCTGTACAACAGTTGCAAACAGTTATTACCTACGAATGACTCTCCAAAGTCATATACAGTCATATGCTGTTCACAAAACAATTTTTATGTATTTTTAGACTAGAATTACATTTTATTTGGAAACAAATTTCTATATAAACCTTTCTTCAGTGTTGGGGTCATTTCAGTGCCATTTCTGGTCGATTAGGTCCGTCCGCTTCGCTGAACCTTTCACTCAATGACTGTAGGATTGAACCGAAAAAGCGTTTAAATAACTTAAAAGAGGTTTTTCACAATCAAAGAGTTGAAGGGCTAGTATTTGGAGCCGAGTTCTGCCGTTATTCTGATTAAAACCACTTCAAGAGTTCACTCCAAATAAGTTTGAGATCTCTTTACCGTTAAGTTCAGAGTAGAGGACATTCAATACTATTATTTTGTTTTAGTTTTTCTTCGTTTTGTTAACTCTTGTGTTAAGTCTTTATGTTTGCAATTCTTTAATCAAATGAAAAAAGTCTTCAAAAAAAGTCAAAAACAAGAATTTTTGAGACTTGGGTCGAGTCGAGGTCTTGACCACAAAAATCACTGATTTTGAACCGAAATGCAAAACAAAACCAACAAATTTATTGAGGCGTTCCCTTTGATTCAATTCAGAGAAGAGAAAACATTGATTGACGACAATCTGATCCAATGTTATCTAATTCTGGTATTTCTCTTAAGAAGTTTTTTTAGAGAGGGGATAGACTTCGACAATAAGGGGAATGACATTTGAGTTGGACTTTTCTCTCATTCAATAAAATAATTTCAGTTTCGACCAAAAACTTCCTGTTTTTTGTGTATCTCTTCTTCTTCTGGTCTCCAATTATTTAAAGAGGAGATACATCTTCTAAATTACTTCTGGTTCGTATCATTTTTCAATTAAATCTGTTCCACAGCTAAAAACAAACCATTCTTTTACTCTTTTATCTCATTTCCAGTTATTTTAATTAATATCTGTGAGTCTTGTCTTCACTTTTATTAATTACAGCAAAAACTTGTGTTTCAAATGTCTGTTAAACGAAAAATTCAGTCAAACTTTATCTCAATTTTCATACTCTGAATCAGTTTTGGGGAAAATAATTGATTCAATTCTCTGCTAAACTTCAGATCCATTTCTAAACGAATAGTAAAAGGATTCAGAGCATGACTAGAGTTTAAGTCTAGCAATACTTCAAAAACTAAATAAATAATTTCAGTTTCAGAGCCAAAAAACTTCTAAAATATCGATCAAAAGTCAATTTCAAAGGCATTAAAAATTCACAGAAATCAACAAAACTATAGTTTGACTGAAATTTTTATAAGTTTTTTATTTCGCTTTTTCTCATAGTTTTTAAAATGAAAATTCATTTTTCATTCAATAATTGGATTTTTTGGCAAAAGTTATCCATCAAATCCAATGAACACGAAAAATAAAAACAACAAATACTCAGAGTATATGAAATAACTTGTAAATTGAATAATCGATAATAAGTTTTATGCATTTTCTCAAATTTATTCTCAATAATGGCCTGAAATTCAAGCATTTCTTTACTTTGAATTAAAAACTGTTAAATGAAAACAATTTTTTCATTTATTATAATAATTGATTCGCCAAACAAACAGTCAGTCATTGCCTAATCGTTACAGTCATTAGGGTTTTCCGAAAATTTATAGCTAAGGACAGAACCAGAATAAGCGGAGGGAACGCCTTCTTTCCACAGATCTATTCTATTTATAAATTAAATTATAGCTCAGAATAATGAAAAGACATCGGCTATTGTTAGCTGACAGTCAAATGACATCTGAAAGATTGCATACAATGACCAGACTTCAGGATTTTGGCAAAAAATTGGATACTTTTCCACTTTATTTTTGAATGACTTCTGGAGTGGAATCTGTTTTTGGTTTTGTTTTTCAATTTGCAAATCAAATGCAAAACACAAACAAAGAGACAGACAGTGAACGCAAACACTGATCACAAAGACGTTTGAAGTTTCTCTCGGCTCTCAGTTATTGAACTGTAACTGAATATTGCATTTATTTAAATGATTTCGTGTTTGTGTTTAGGGATTTCCATTTGGTTACAGACCAGAGACTACTTTCCATGTTTTTCAACCAAAGTCTGAATAAATTTTTTGCTTCGAAAGCCTTTAATTCAGTTTATTCTTCACTTGATTTCAAAATTATGAGAATATTAAAGCGTTTTTCAAATCCTTTCAATGATTTACATATGAATTGTGAGAAAACAAATCTATTTCTTAAGAAATTTCTTTAAAAATATTTTTATGACTTTAATGTCGATATAAATCATCGATAGAGGGGTTAGGGTTCACAACAAATAATATTAAATGAGTTTTCATTGAATTCTTTCAGTTATATAAGGAATCGACTGAAAAATGTATTACTTGAATAAAAAAAACTCATCATTTTTATGGCAAACAATAAGATGGGTAATAACCAGGGAAAGTCAAACCCGCAATAGTCGCATATTTTCTCAATTAAAACTATTGAACAAGGTCATTCACGAAGATGATTGATAGCCGAATTCAGAATAAGAGTTTCAAATTAAATTTAATTAACGAGAAAAATTACCTTGTCTAACGCACAGCATAGTTATCCCGTTTGATTGTCGGATGAGTGCAGCGAAATATTTAATAACTCTTTGTTTCATTTTTTGAACAATTAATTATCCAGCAATAATTGATGGACAGTCCAATCAAAATATGAAATCTGAGTCAAAATCTTTGGATGAAAACACATTTTAGTAATCGTTTAAAAATTCTAATCAAATGTTTTTCTACAGAAAAACAAAACCTGAAAAAAATCTGTGTTTCACTAAAACACACGAAACATATCAAAATTTTTTGGGAAAACAAACAAAATTCAAATTTCAAACTTCGTTAGCCATGAATTGAATTAATGTGTTTGGTTAGTGTCTCTCCTAATGATGTGAATATAGTTAAGTTTTATTTACATTAAAGTTTCAAAATTTGTTATTAAAAAAAAAATTTAATAACAAATTCATTCACTCATTGTATTCAACGAAAAGACATGAAAATGATTTTTCAGTCGAAAAACTAATTAAATCATTCAAACGATTAAATGAAACGAAAAAAAAGAAAATATTATAATAAACACAAAGAATGAGTGAAATGAATGAAATTATTATTTTTTTTTGTAATTCAACTCTAAATCACAAATTGAATGAAAATTTTAATCAATTGTGAAATGACTTTAATTATTCATCAAAATTGTTTGCAAAATAGGTTTTCCATTGAAAATAAACTCTTAACATAAATGCAATTTTACTGACAAATAAAGTTTTTTTTCAATCAAAATGATTACAAAATGCATTAAAATCATTGATATCTCAAAAATAAATTGAATCAAAAAGAAAGAAATTTTTATAAAAAAAAGTCAAATAAGAAAATACAGTATTGATCTGTTGAGCCACTGCTCCACTCAAAGAAGAGGCTGTTCTTTAATATCCATCACAAGAAAAAAAACCCTTATATTTGTCCTCAAAATATAGTATAAATAATGTTAAACATTAAAGACATTCTATACTTGTTTCGGAGGAAAAGTCTGTTTTGTTTTTTTGTTTCGCTTCTTATTATAGTATTTCAATGAAATCGTTAAAAGTGACCAAAACTAATGAATTATGAATATATCTGTGGCTATATTTGTGGCTATATTTGTGACCTCTCATGAAATATACAAAAGACTTAAATTGAATGAGTCGTCAATTTGTCAAAATATCATATATTTATACCAAAGTTTCATATGATTTATGACCCGATTTCCAGTTCAAACCGAATCTCAATTTATTTGATTAAAATTTTATACTTAAGTCTAAACAGAAATCTCTCATTAATTCAAAACAATAATTAACTTCTAATCAGATTAGAGCTAAACAACTGACAACAAATTTAATCAATTGATTGATAGGACACATATCGACCACTATTTTGCATCAAACCATTCAATAGTATGAGATATAAGGGTCTCAAATGTCTATCAATTGCACAATAATTCCCCACATTTTCAGTTGATATTGAATTCGGGTTTTGTTTGCTTTTGGAGACGTGTTTTGGATTTGAGTCAAATGAGTGAACACTTCATTGGTTTCCAATGATTGGCAAAATTTAGGATCAGTTCGTAAGCACAGCATATGATGACAATCGGATTAGATGTGCCGAAACCAATTCTCTGCTTCAGTCCTATGCTCTCGATTTACATCCCTATCGTTATACTTTGCTTTTATTGATTTATTTGGTAGAATGATCTCGATCAATTTTAAGTCAAATAGTCTGGTCATTAAATAGATTGCGTTCACAAAACACACACATATTCGGAGCCTTTTCTCATCAGATGTGTTGACAGCGGAATGAAAATATTTTTGAAGAGAAAATATTTCTCTGATATTAAAAACCAAAATAACTTTTTGGTCAAAAACAAGAAAACCACTGGAATTTCAATTTTTATTTTGAAAACAAAAACAAAAATCAAATATTTTAATTGGATTTGAATTTCAATCTCTTTCTTCGATAAAATGATTTTGTAATTTAAACAAAACTTTTGAAAAGATTCCAATTTTTATGAATATATTGAATAATTTCAAATCAAAACTAAAAATCCATTTGTTATCTCTTCGAAGGCGACCTGAAGTTAAGCCCCGAAGAGTTTTCCCAATTATCAGTAGTGGTCTACGAACCGGAACAATTCAGTGATAGCGATAGCGACGAACCTCCAGTTGTTTTCCTGACTCCTCCGGAATCGATCACAAGATTCATAGAAAAAGACACAAAACCGGAGTCGGACTCAACATTCGACGACTATAAAGACGTTCCTCTCTTTGACTCAACAACTAAAGAGGTTTTCATTCCATTTAATTAACTGAAGACTCATTAAGTAATTAATTATTTTTTGTCTTCAAATTAGGAAACAAAAGACGATAAAGACGTGACCGAAGAGAAAGACACCAAAAAAGAAGATAATAATAATGAAGACAATAAACAGAAGATTAAATCCGAAATTGAAAAACCAGAGAAAAAATCAGACATTACTTCAGAAACGAGTGATGCAAAAGAGGTCAAAGACAAGTCAAAAGAGGGCTCACACTTCACAGCGGAGGACATGCCGGTGAAGATCGACGACGAAGACGACGAGGAGATGATTGACGTTAAGGATGAAGACGTACCCATGGAAGTGATGGACGACCTCTCAGACGATAATCACTACGATTTAGAAGAAGTTCGAGAACCACAAGAAGATGACAAACAAATGAATGATCAGTTGAATAGTATTGAGTGAAAGCCATTACTTACAACAAAACTAATCGATTCTGTGTTTCGGGAAAAGCATTTGATTTCAATTTTTATACTTTAATATCAGACTTAATGTCGAATACCATTAAACTCGTGACTAATTTCGATATCAAAACAAATTCTTTCGTCGATTCATAAAATTCTTGATATTATTATGTCTTTTGGTTTATATGTTAGAAAAAAAAGAGAAACTTATTTCCCAATAGTTTTTTTGAGTCAAATGTTACGACATTTTCCGTCCTTAGAAACTGATAACTGATTTAAAACAAAACAAAAATGTTTTTTAAAACAACTATTGATTTATGTTTTGGGTTTCAAAATGTATTTGTCTTTAAATTTAAACTACATTTAAGTCATTGTTCTTTAGTTGAGTTGAAAAATGTTTTTTCGAAATACTTTTAATTTATGTATTCATCGAAAGAGAAAAAAATAGAAAAAATTATAATTCATTGAAAAAATTTTAAAACCATTTATAGTTTAGACACCTTTTTGAGAAGTTTTACCAAAAAAATGAAAACTCATTTCAAAGTTTATTATTATTCATAGTTTTAACAAATTATCACATTTTTAATCAATAAATAAATTAATCGATAAATAAATGTTTTAAAAATGATTTATTTGAAGTCCGCAAACAGTTCACACAATTTGAGAAAATATATATAAAATTCTAAAAAATTTCAATAAATGTCAAATAAAATTACAAAAAACATAATAAATAGGATAATAATGTTAAAGTTTGTCAAAATTATCAAGATTCATCTGTAAAAATCAACTAAATTGAATGATTTTATGGTAGATTAACTCTTGAAAAAAATGACATTGATAATAAATTAACAATCATTTGAATAAACAGTGAGTTCCAATTGGTTGACAAATTTATTCCCTTGGTCAATCTCACCTTCTGGCGCGAATATTATTGGCCAGCCTTCTGTGGTGATTGAACCAGCTCCATTTGTGAGGAATAGGCTTATTGAAGCCATAGGCGGTGGCCCAATGAGGCATCTTCTTGTGCTGGAAGTGCGAACCCCACTGACAACTCACCGAAACGATTGATACGATCGCAAGGATTGCAAAACTTATTAAAATTATTTTCGAGAAATTCATGTCTTCTTTGATTTCTTGGACTCAATTAAATCTTTTCTTAAAGATTACTACAATTTATATGAATTTTTCAATCGATGGAAACTTTTCGAGTAGTTTAGAAACTTTCCTTCAACTGAGCGAATGTATGGCCAAATGTTTGGCTTCTTCTCAACTCTGTGTTTATTATTTGAGTAACTCTCAGTTAAAATCCCATAAGACTTGTGATGAAAATATTTGAGAAAAAAGTCTATTTATACAAATATTTAGACTTAAGAACCAAATCATAAGCCAATCGCGTGTATGAGTCCACGTCTCACTTATGTTTGAAAACAATTTCATCATAATTGGTACTATTTTATCGTCCAATGAAGAACTGGTCAGCTCTGGTCTCTCTTTGGGGAAATCCTGGCTCTCAGCTCAGGTATAGATGACTTCACAACAATACCTATCAATAGCCTATTTGACCATAGGATGTGCCCAATACTAAAATCAGGACAGTTTTGGCTATTTCTGGTCAAAACCGGACCCCAAAGTTTGTTTACTCGAACTTCTCAGGTCTTATGACAATCAAAACTGATGTCTATTTTGATTACATTTCTCAGACTTTTGGATAGAAATACCCAAATAAATGGTTAAACAAATTTATTTAAGTCTAATATAATAATAAAGTAATGCTTTTATTTTATTTTCACAAATATTTATGATTTGATTAGTACATGATTTTATTAACTAGGTATATGATCCTAGATATATAATATATGATCCTGTATATTGGATATGTCGAAGAAAAAGTTAGTAAAGTTTAAAAAAATGTTTTAAAAATATGTAAAATATTCTATATTTGTTATATTATATTATAAATTGTCATTGTGAACAAGGGCAGTTGAGTTCATCCCCACATTCCACGTCCACCATAACCACTCTGTCCACCGCCTAAACCCAATGAGTTTCCAATGGTAGCACCCGATTGTTGGATACCTTTGTTTTAAAGTTTAAAATTAAAAGAAAATGTTTTCTCACAAAACAATGAAAATCATACCAATCCCTCCGTTTCCACGGAAACCCTGTCCGCTTGAGCCGCCATAAGACCCGCCATAACCACCCGACCCTCCGAAGAAGAGAGGGGTTGCGCTGATCTGTACGGCAACCAAAGCACACAATACGAGGAAAACAAACAGAGTTTTCATTTCAACGGAATTCACTCAACTGACAAACTTCTCAGTATTTTCTCACTTTTTTATTTACTTTTAATCCAATCCAATGACACAAACAACACAATTATTGGCTAAAATCGAAGGCTCTTTGTTTTCATAAATTGTTTTGAAGTTTTAAAAATAATTTATTTGATGTTAAGAAACAAACCTAAAGTCAAATACTCTATCACTCAGTCATTTATATTACTCGATTGAATGTCAAGTTTTGAATCACTTCTTACGTTAATAATTAATAATAAGAGTTATTCCCTACTATTTTGCTGAAGGCTAATACCAACCGATAATTATTAAAGTTTTAAAACATTTATTCTTCGACTTTAAGAAATAATTTATGTAAAAATTAATTTCGTGTCAAATAATGTTTTTGTTGTTTTTCTGACCCAAACTTTTTTAATCCAAAAATCGTATTTGAATTTTGATTTTTCACAAATGATTTCACTTTAGATTCCGATAAATTCAGAAATTTTCAAATTTTTATTTTTGAAATTCAATCCATAAAATCATAATTAAAAGTTAAATCAAATATTATTTAATTACTCAAAACATTTCTTATGTAAAAATTATTAATCAAAAGATAATTAGCATTTCGTGTAAATCCCTTTTGATTAATAACTTTTGAATAATCCCCGAAAACCTTGAAATCAATAAAACGTTTTTTTCTTCAAATAAAGACTAATTCAAGACTTCAACAAATGGTTTAAAAACTTTAATTAATTTAATGATTTATAATAAAATTGCGAAAAAAGATTTGAAACAAATAACAAAACTATTTTGTCATTGAATTCTATGCGAAACTGGTTTTAGTTAAAACACTTTCCACTCAATTACACATTAATTTCCTCAATTGAATCAAATAATTAATTCGTATTTGAATTTATTTGATTGCTTTCGGTTTTATTTTATGGATTATGGTATTCCCAATCAGATGAGCACGACTTGATTATTAACCAAGCTCAATCACTGTAAGAGTTTTTTCGCATCCAACTGTTAAATGCCCTTTCATTTGTCTTGCTAATCCATCTAATGATGACCAAGGCAATTATAAAATCATGAAATTTCAAAGAAAGTGTCACATTTTGAAATCTTTTTTTACATAATATCGTTAATCACAAAATAGTTTGTATTTATTGAAACAAAATCAGAGAAAAAGAGGGTAAACTACATATTGCCTCATTTTGCTCATGTTCAACTCGTGCTCGACATTTCTCATGTAGTTGTTTAGATCTACAGACCTTGACAAATCGGTGAAAAATATTAAATAACTTTTAACTTTTTTTTATGACTTAACAAATTTTATAAATTAATTATAAATTAATTATAGTAAGAGTCGCACAGAATACCAATGATTAAAATCATTGAAAAGTCTAGACTACTATTAATAGACAAAATCCTCTTTAAGGCAGCCTTTGTTCTACACATTTAAGCCTAATATAGACTTTTCTCTATTAATTAAACCCAAGATTTACATAATATTCGCCTAAATGTCGAAATTTATTAATGAAAATGAGTATAACTTTGATTAAAATTATGTTTATCTTTAAATTACTTTCAAAGCAGTTATGAAATCCATTTTGTTTGGGAAAAATTTCAAACTCAACAAAACATTTAATTAATTCTCAAAAACTTTAATATTAAGGCGTTTTTCAAAATTTGAAGCCAAAAAAAACAAAATTTCAACAAATATTTGAAATATAAGTTTTGCCACTTTTAGATAAGGTGTGCCTCTCATCAGAAACGACAATAGCGTAAACACAAAATTACAGATCAATCAAAACACTGAAGTATTTACTCGTTATCATTGCCACCGACTTCTCTGTCCTTCAAAAATCATTTTATTGTCCGTCAGTTCATTATATCAAATGATTTGTATTTGTTTTCAATTATGAGATGAAAGATATAGATTTTGAATTGATTTTTAAGAATTCTTATCAAAATTCTCTACCAATTCTGTGATTAACATAAAATACAAGAAAACTAATGAAAAAAAATTGAAAAAAAATCAAAAGAAATATTTAAATCAAACGAAACGTTTGCATACATTCATTAATTATCAAATTATCAAAGCATTCAATTAAAGTGAGTATAAATAGATTGATAATTAGGCTTTTATCCTCAAGGAACTTTTTAAGTGCTCAAACGATTTAAATTAGATAAATTAAAACATTAAGCTATTTATAATTTTGAGTTTATCTGGGTGTAGTTTTAGAAGATGCATCACATTTTAGCACTACCTCACTTTTATCCTTTTACATCAATGTTTCCTCGAATCAAATATATTCTAATCTGGTATTAAATGACCAAGTTTATACACAACATGTAACCGACTTAATTCTACTACAAAAAAAATATTGTATAATCAACTTCTTCTAAGCTTGATCAATTAATATCTATCTCAAAACATTAGACTAATTAAAAAAAGATTCAAAGCATTCATTGAATTTAAATTGAATTAAAGGAATAAAATGAAAAACAAAAATAATTAAATTAAGTCTTATCTCTTGATTTACATTAGTTTTACAAAATTATTAACAAAAATGAAATTATTTTTTTATTTGTCAAAAATGATTGAAATGTTTTCAAATTTGTTTCCCTAAAAACAAATGATTTCGACAACAATTGTATTATAAACAAAACAATTAAAATATGGACTTCAGGGCAGTTGAGTCCATCAGAAAAGTCATAAACTAATTATAATTTTCCAAGAAATGGAAGTTTTATTTTTTTTTGAGGGCCATCGGCACATGTCTCGCACCGTCTTTGGCTTTGACTCAGACTTTATTTTTATTCAATAAAATCGGGTTTCATCTCATTAAATGTCAGAACAAGAGATCCAGCAATGGATTAGAGATCCTTGAAGTTATATTTTTCAGAAAACACCTCTCAATGACTGGAATATCTAATTTCAGATAAACTTCGATTTTTCGTGAATTGAAAAACATTAGTCTTAACCTCGAACTGGAAGAGTATAAAAAGAGAGCACATCTCTGGTCATAATCACACATTTGATTTGCAAATCTCTGAATCAAAAAACAGTTTTCGTTTTGAAATCATAAACTCTTCGTAAAAAAATGAGAGGATTCGCAGCTATTGTTGTTCTGTGCCTTTTGGTCGCTTACGTCGCCGCTCAGTACGGACACGGAGGGTATGGAGGATATGGTATTGGACGGGGTATTGGTATTGGGGGCTACGGACGAGGTATTGGTGGATATGGAGGATATGGAATTGGAAGAGGTATTGGTTACGGAGGACTCGGCGGATATGGTGGTGGACTGAGAGGTGGTTATGGAAGATCTATTGGGGGTTATGGCGGAGGGTATGGCGGTTATGGACGTGGAATCGGTGGTTATGGCGGTTATGGCGGTTATGGCCGAGGAATCGGAGGTTATGGCGGTTATGGACGAGGAATTCATGGTTAAGCTGTAAAAATGTTCATCAAATGTTTGTTATTCTTCCTTGTCCATATTGTAATAAACAATCTAATGACAAAATAAAGATTTTCAAAAATTCTCATTTGACAAGTTGACATAACTTTTCAATTTGCAAAAAGATTCAATTCAAAGTCTAATTTTATTTAAAATATATTTTAATTTTTTTTATATTCAATTAAATAGATTTTTATACAAAAATATCAATTAATGTGTGAAAACTGTTCGATAAGTGTAATCCTTATCCTAAGGATAAGCAGATCTAAATCCTGGCACACCTTCATATAGGGAGGTATGCATTAGAGAGCATTTGTTTCGATTGAATTTGTAGTGATTTGTCATCGGATTTGTGTAACAATTTGGCGAAACTCTCGCAAAGAAATTGTTTGCATTTTGAAAGTCAAATGATTTACTCATTTTTGAATTAAAACATTCTTTGCTTTTCCGACTCTGGGATGAGTTGTGCGAAAAGCTGTCGTTGAGATCAGGAGCGTTACCAAAGCTGGTGAATATTGTCGACAGGGAGTCGGCATATGAGCCGGACTTCGGTACCAGAACTCCGTATTTGTGTATTGTATGCAGAAGTGGTACGAAAAGACCCAAAATCACGAAAAAGGCGTAAAAATTCATCGAAAAACTTATAATAATGTCATTATATTTGGGAATATTTAGATTAATGACCGCAACCATCGACACAATGAACGCCGAAGTTATCAGAAGTGAGACAATCAGAGACTGATTGCCCTCTTTTTGATTGAAGGGAGTGTTTCTCGCGGACCAACTCATTAGGAGAAGGATCGCCAAAATTATAGTCAAATATATTTGACTTCTCATATAATCGTAGCCATCGTTTATACAAAGTTTCGATATATTTGAAAAACTATCGGAACTATTCCACGAGAACTCATATCTATCAATAAAAAAGATAATAAACAGGTTAATTCAACCTTCGATTTGTTGATAACTTGCCTCCACTTTTGTAATTCAATAGCGGTTTGAATGCCGACTATGAATATCAAAGTCAAGAACTGATTCAAACGACTGGTACGTCCTCCCAGTCCTATGCTCTTCTGTGCCCTGATATACATCGCTCTGATCAGTAGTGAACCGAACAGTAATGAAAGGGATATGTTGTGAATCGTGTGACGCAAACAACACATGAGAGGAGTCGGATAAAAGACATAACTATTAATCAAAAGAAACACAACTTTTAATAAGAGATCAACACTTTTAGCACAAATTCAATGGAAGGGATGGCTTACAGAGAAGATCCCAAGAAAGTGACCGTAACGGCAATCAAATGGCTTATAACCAACGCTTGATTCGCTTTCCTCATCGCCCCCTCACATGACTTCATCAATAGGAAGGTCTGCATATAGAGAGTGACGAGTATTCCCAGTATTGAAGTGCTTAATATAGCCATCGACCAGAATGTGCCCAACCATGCGGTCAGTCCATTGTATCGCTTACGGGTCACGTGACTCGAATCGCTTGGATTCCGGGCCGAAGAAGAATTCAGTTTTGATAAGTCATCCAAAACTTTGACCCTTTCTATGGGTGCGGAAGAGGCAGACATTTGATGCCTGATTGAGGACCGCATCAGATTCGAGGGCGGGTTTGAGCTGTTGTTAGACCCATAGACCGCTTGTTTGAAAAGCGGTAAACTATTGGTCGAAAGAGGGCTCAATGTATTGCCAGTCAACAGACCACTGGATCTGTTGAGAGCTTTGATCATAGATTTTGGTCTATTCTTATATCGATTCATTCGATTCGAAAGAATTGTTTTCAAGAATTTCGAGTCAATACTGTGTCCGGTGTCGCCGCTATAGTGGCCTAAGTTTATTGTCTGCCAATTGGAGGACACAATCATAAACTGATACTTCCATGAAATCAAATTGTTTTCGGAGTCAAACTTGAGTCGACTTCCATCCACTTCTTTGAGACCACTTCCAGTGATAACAGTATTCATATTCTTAAGGCTTTTGGTCATCAAATCCGTCAGATTTTTATTTGTCGATAAATTACAGTTCAGTTTATTTCCGGCGCATTGTTTTTGAAACAAATTCTGTGCAAAAAAAAGACATCAAATGATTAAAAAAAGACAACAAAAGAAGAAATCGATTTATTTTTTCAATCAATTAAAGAGTGGAATCGGTGACAGACCTGATAGGCCTGAGTCAGAGCCCATACAGCTTTGGTCATGAGGGCGACGCTCATGTCTGGCACTTTCGGTTCATTGGCTTTCCTGTACTCCGCGATCAACGGCTGATCGCCTTTAGTGCCGATCGTATTAACCATTGTTTCGAAATAGTTTTGGTATTCAATGGTATTCTCCATCAGAGGTGACACCAGAAACACATTTTTTCTTAGCTTTTCGTTACGCTTCCCATCGATTGATGTCTTTATTTGTTGAGATATATCAGTCTTAGTGACGATTATTAGCGTGTAATTGGAAGTCATCCCATTGTCTTCGCCCTGAGTCGAGCTCAGGCTCTTCAATAGATCGATGGCTTCGGTTGGAGTCAAATAAAAAATCGTATCCGAAGTAAACAATTCCTTTGATCGACAAAAAAGGGTTCAAATAAATACAATAAATGAAATCAATAGCCAATACTTACATCACTTCTTCGATAGCGTTTCCAATTGATTCCATTGTCAGTCTAAAAAACAAACAAGATCATTATTGAGCGATCATATCAAGCAAAAGTTTTAATCAAATGTCAATCAGATGTTCAATTAAGGGGCAAAAGAGGGGCAAAGAGTTGAATAACAAACCCTCAAAAACAACGTAACGATTATGTGATAAAACTGTAAACAATTATTAAATACCTTTTGTTTTGGATTTTCTGATGAAATTGTTTCTGTCGTATAATCTGAGACCAAATTCAAAGAGTTTTGGGAAGAAATGTATAACATATGCAGAAATTGACTGTCAAATGACTGGTCAGTATCGGACACCACCAGAGATATCGTCTTTAAATCGAGTTCTTTGACTAAAGACATGACCGCCTTATTTGGTCACAAAGTAATTGATTTAATTATAAGTATTGTCTTAACCATCAGATAATGACTTACATTAGAGAGATATCGAAGACTCGGCGCCACTGAGAACACATTGGATGCGTTACTCCCATGGATATGGCGTTCCTCCGAAGTTGTGATAATCGGGACATTGAATGTCTGAAGTAAGTCAACTGATTTGTCATATGTCTGGCCATCGATAATAACTCCTAAACAATAATAAATCAAACGATAGATTCAAGAGTTGAATGGACTCCGACTCAGAGGAAAGTCATTAACGACTCTCTTGTTTGGGACAATAACTGACTAAACGACTGAGAGATAGGTTGACCTCAAATCAAATGTTTTGATTTCCTAATCACTTAATTCAATGATATTGTAGACAATTAAGACGTTTAGAGTATATCTAATGGTTAACAAGTGATTATCATTATCTCGTGGACAATGACCAACACTATTATCATTTAACTAATGATGTTGTCATTGATTTTGAGTAACCCTTTAAACCTTTTTAACTATTAATTTGAGGAAAAAGTTTTGCTTAAAATCATTTAAATATTTCTATTGAGGAAATGCCTACCAATTAGTGGCGGATAGGCTTTCGACTCTCGACAGATACGATTTCCAACGTTAAACAAATGTGAGACCAGTCTAACTGACTGTCTCTGGGCTACCGTCCCATCAGAACAGGTGTCGTAAATATAAACTCCGATTTCGTCAAAATTGTTGACTCTTTGTCTTTGATTATACTTATGGAGAGACCAGACATTAGCCATAGAGTTGTGCAAACCATTAGTGCTAATGGAGTCGCATAATGACTGCGAGGAGGAGTGGGAACCTATCAGTAGTCCGATATTAACCTGCAAATAGAGAGCCAAATAGAGAGTCAAATTGAAAGTAAAATCAAATTTTGTGAAACTTTTTTCTGTAATTAATTTTTATTTTTTGTTGATATCTATGAAAAGTGCCAAAAGACAACTTTCCCGACAGTTCTCACGTTTTATTGACCCGATTTACTCAAAGTCTCAGACGTTTCTCATCAATAAAACATTTTATTTGTATTTCTACTGAAAAGCTCTTTCTTACAGTTTTACACAAAATTCGGGGTATTTTTGTTTGAGAGAAAATTTTCAAAAATATCTTCAGATTATACGATAATATCTAATCTAAATTCAATGTTCTCGAGCGTTAAGTCTTGTAAATTCAATTATCAGATGAATTAAATGTCTTTAATAAAACAAATTCAATGATAATTGTTATTTGACTTAAACTCAAATAAGTTTTTTTCATACTTTTCCTCAAATTTCTTAACAAAATAAACGACTCTTTAATTCAAAGCTTATCTCTTAATCATTGCATAACGGGTTGAGAAACGCCTCAATTCGTAGATCAAACTGATATTGAATTGTATTTTCGGTAAAATTACCGATAATTATGTCAATTATATAAACATCTTTGTGTCCAAAATCATAATTGAATTCGAGGTAAATGTTAAGCAATTTTGTCAGACATTTAGCTTCAATTCAAAAAAACTAAGTCATTAACAAAACGATAATTTCATTTTACATAATAAATACTTTATGTCCTGATTCTCATTGTATGAAAAATTTTGAAAAAAAAATTACAAAACGTTACATCATTTCAAACAAAACTGATGTCTATTTCTAATCAAAAAATCTTTTGCTATTCAAAGACATTTGATTAGGAAATGAATGGATTTTCTGTTGAATAACAACAAATAATAGGTAATCAAAGAGAGACATACCTTCCCCTTATAGATGATGGCACGTGGATCTGATGAGACATTAGTTATTAAACTGCAGATCAATAGCTTAATTGAGAGGAATTCCAACCAAAATGTATCCAAACGTCTCATTGTTTCTTAATTTTCTAAATATAAGAGACATTTAGTGATTAAAGTAATGGTTAGGAAAATATCGATACATTGTTTGGAAACAAATGATTTTATTATTATAGATATTTAATTAACCTTTCGTTTCATTGCCATAAAAGTCATAAAACATATTAGTGTCAAAAGTTTTAAAGTTTTAATTTAATTATTCGTTAGTTTTTCCGATAATTAGCGATTGGTTTGACTATAAATCAATGGCTAAAGCCTTGAATTACTTAAAATTAAATAAAAGAAAGTTTTCGTAATTTTTTTTCATAATTAGTAAACAATTATTTGTCGATTGATTTCACAAATCGTTATTCAACTTAAAATATAGTTTTAGAAGAGAGTGAAATGTTTTGTACCTTTTTTCAGACCCAATAGTTTCCAACTATTTTCATGAGAATCATATTTGTTATGATTGAGTTTTGAGCACTGATTCTCACATAAAAAGTTAGCTAGTCATTTTTTTGAACAATTTTTTCTCATCACTCGACAAACCCCAGTAAACATCCTTTTAAAATACCGTTAATCAAGACATAAAAATTGTTCCTAGCTCTCTTTATCCATCAAAATTCACATGAATTTCATCAGAATCGATTCATTTGAATAAATTAATTGAGTGATAATTTGCATGAATTGATTCAGGGTTACAATTAATTGCAAGACTAATGAAAATTTAAGTAAAAACTGTGAAATGTTTCACAAACGCGAAAAACAAATCGTTAAAAGAAAAGCTTAACCACTAATATGACTATCATTTCAATCACTATTTTACGTGACTTTCGGTCGACTAAACCCAAAAAGATTGTAAACAATTAGAAGATAGGAATCACTGACTTCTAAAACCAACGCCTCTTCACTTATATTATATTATTTTGAACTCAAAATTTCCATCTCTTCGTAAACTCATAACCAGATTTCAAAAAACAAAACCCTTTTTTATACCATTCAATGAGAATTACAATGAAAATGAAGAAAAGTTTTTCATTTAATTAGTTGTTTGTCAGCGGAAACTTTGGGCACAGCCTAACGAGAGGCATATCATTACACTTAGATATTTCTCCGACTAATAAACCGGTGTCTTATAGACTGCTTTCCATTGAAAAAATCATTTTAATTAGTATTTGGTTTTCAACAAAAATTTAATTGAGAGGGAAGTGTCCAAAAATGTTAGTGAACTTTGAATGAGAAACCAAATTAAAAGACTTACTCTGATATCAATTCGTAATGAGATGGGTGAGTAATCCCTGTGCAATGGCCATAATCATTTTGCAATTGAGTTACCAACAAAATCCACTGAATTTCATTGAATTCAATTTCAATAAATTAGACACAAAATCAGTGAATTTTACGGAAACACAAAATTATAAGAAAAGTAGAAAATATTACACAACTCATTAGTGAGCAAGATCAAAATGATCAAATTGAGAAAATTGGGTTCAGTTTTAATCATTTAGTAAAATGTCTTTAACTAAAAATCAATTAATTAGTTTTGGGGACACTTTTCAGACGAAAATAATTAAACTTAAGAACAAGTCTTAAAAATAACCGTTTGGTCAGAATTGAGGAACAGTTCGCTTGAAATCAAGTTTTTCAGTTCAGACCTCTAATAAACATTTCAAACGAGCGATCGATTGAATAATTTAATCGATTTTCGGCTGCAAATACATTCGAACTTAATCGAACTAGATCATATTCAACACAAATTGATTAAAAGATATATTGAATGTAAAACTGGAAATTTCAATGGAATAACAAATTTAATTAATTGTAAAAAAACTGATTCGGTTTCAAAAAAAGTCCACAAAACAAATCAAAGACAAATTCAATGAATGAATTGAATGGAAATCTAATTTTATTTACTAAACAACGAAAAAAGTGAACAAATTATCGATAATAGCAACTATTGGCCAAAAATAAGGACAGACTTTAGTTTGTTTAAAGAGAATAATGGGATAAAAGTTTTTGAAAAGTTGAAAACCTTTGAATAAAAATGTATTCAATTCTTATTTAAACTTTTGATTAAACTTTTATTTAAATATAAGGAAGTTATAGATCATTAAAATAGAGTTCCAATTGATTGGCAAATAATCAAATTAATAATCAATTGAATGATTGAAATAATTAATAATTGCTTTCAATTACGAAAAGTTATTAATAATAATAATTAATACTCGAAATAGTCTTAAACCCAAAGCTCTTAATGATTGACAAAATCAATACTCACTCGAAATCAGTTGTAATTCCATTGAAAAATCAAAAACAGATTCACTTAAAGCGACAAAAACTTTGTTACTCTTCGCCAACATATTGTCAAAAGAGAAATATTGTCTAAAAAGATGTGTTTATTCAGTCATTTCGATAGTTATGACGAAAAGTAAATTAAAAACTTTTTTTCTTATTTTTTAAATAACTTCAAACATAAAAACCTATGTATTATATAAACCAATAAACAGTTAATAATATAGTTATGTATAACTGGTATACGATATATTGAAACATATATTTTGTGGATAACATAAAACACTGAAACTGTTCGACACAAGAGTCTAGAAACCAGTGAAAGAGTTTTATCTACAAACAGATGATGAGCGACACTACAGCAAAACTTGAAGAGTGTTTGCACTCAATGTCATTAAAAAGTGGTGAAACAATAAGCCCTTTCCTCAGTGTCTCTCTCTTTCTCTATGCAAGAGGAGCCGGTTCTATGCTCTGTTGGCTCTCTTCAAGACAATGCCAATGAAGTACTTGTTTTTTATGTCCAAAGAAATCATTATAAACAGATGAGAGTCGTATACAACACTCCTCACAAACTCCTCACAAAATGAACTTATTTTTTGTTTTTCGTATCGAAACGAAAATAACATAAAAGAAAAACACAAAACAATTTCAAAAAAATACTTCTTTTTGGGAAAAAATGATCGGAATTGTACTCAAAATTATTGATTATTTGAAACCAAATGAGAATCTTATATATTATTTGCTATTATTATACCGAAAGTCTTTATTTACTCGGTTTTGACATTTGGAGAGGTATTCCTTTTTTTAAATGTCTGACTATATTAGGATCGGTTCTCAGATCAGGAACTCCACCGACAATAGAGTCGACGGAATCGTGAGAAACCTTTTCTCTTTTGATGCAAATATTTTTGTGGTTCTGACCGCAAACTATGCAGTCGTTCCTCTAATAGAGCGGTAAACCCATGGCTCAGTTAATCGATGATTTCAATTCATAGTCACACAATTGACTTCTGTTTATATATTAATTGAGTTTTGTTTAGGATTCTTGATATTCACCAAACTTTTCACTACTTACGACCGAATGTCACGCAAACACTATTTCAGACACAATACTAATAATTTGTATATCAGTCGACGCAAAGGACCGGACTATTAGACATAACATCACATAATTCAGTAATACTCTCATAAAAGTAGTAAAATTGTGAACAAAATTTAGTGACACTATTAGAGTTTGACTATGAGTTTGATTGGTAGTGATATCACTCTTTCAATATATAGACCTTGGTAAAAAAAAGCCGCATTAAAAGTTATTGTAAGATTTCCTATAACTTTATGTTCTTGAATAATTTATAATATTGAATTTTTTATTCTTTTCTAAATAAAATAATAACAGCTTAAATAATCCTTGATTGTGCTAGATTATGGTTAAATGTTTCCTTATTTAAATCACGAATTCAAATAAAAGTAAAAAATATTTGATTAAAGACGAAAATAGTTATTTAATTCGCAAACATTATCATAAAATTTGTACTCTTTTATTGATTTATAGTTTAAACTAAGAATAAAATTATCTAAAATCAGAGCAAAATTTTATCTAATTTTTTGTTAATTAATAAAAAACTAAATGAAAGCAAATCTGATCTCAAAATAAAATTACTTTCTTTAAAAACGAATGGATTTATTTGAAACAAAAGTTTTCTCATAAAAACAAATTGTATTTCACATAAAATCTAATAATTTTTTGCTCTTCAATAGAAAGTCTTCTGGAAATTAATTTTTGTTTCACTTTTTGTGATAATTTTTTGTCTCATTTCGTAATTCAATACATTTTTATGTTTGAGTTCATTAAACAGGACTTCACTTCACTTTCGAAATATAAAAATGTTTTTCAAAAAAAAATCTTTTTATTGAATTACAAAACAAAACATGAAAATTCACTTTCGTTTCAACGCAAGGGTTAATCAAAACTGAGTTTAAATGAGATTTTAATTAAGGCTTTCGGCGATTCGTTTCCTCAGTCTCTCGAGTGGTCCCTTCATTTCAAGTATTCATAATAATTATGAGTCGCTTATCATTTAAATTATATTTTATTAATAAGGGTTCAAAGGATTCAAATAAATCATTATATTATTTATTTTCACATTTCCTTCAATTTTCTCGATTAGACTCAAAACATATGATTTAATATCAAAAACAAAAAAAGTTTTTCAGGAATTGATTTTTAAAGAGATATTAAAAAATGGCTCTAAAATAAACTGCAAACTGAAAGATAAACTGTTGTCAAAATCGGTTCTTTCAACTTTTTATTAAGAAAAAAACTGTTCCCCCAAACAGTTATTCTTCAATTCATTGAATATTAATTTCAATTTTTATCGATTCAATGAATTTGATGTTTACTGGACTTCAACCAAAAATGTGGTTTTCAACACATTATTGATATCGATGTCTATAATAATCGAATTAATGTAAAAATATTTTCAATTTATTGGAAAAAAATTACTCAAATATTAATAATCAATTGAATTAGACTTTCCTTTTGAAAAATGTTTAAATATTATCATTTCTTCAATGATCTCAAGGAATGAACTCTTGAAGTGTTGTAACAATTATGTCAACCATAATGTTATCGATGCTATTGATTGGTCATTGAGTGCAGTCGAGTATAAAACTATTGAAAGCGAATACAATTGAATGAGATTTTATAGATTAAGTTGAATGGACTCAAAGTTAAGAATAATTGAGAGTTCGCTACACTTATTGGTGTCAACCCATGATATGCATCCAATCATTGGACCATTCCTTCCAAATAAAGAACATTCTGTTGTCTAAAATAGTATTCAAGTTTGTCGTCTAGGCTTTCATTGCAAGAGCACTTCAAACCAAACAGATCCTGATATTAATAGATTTGATGAGAAATAGTTATCTCATCTGAAGAGTAATCAAAACCAAAATTTATTTGGTTTTCACTCGACTTTAACGTAATTCAGATTAAAATGTTTTGCAATACATTTAATTCATTTAATGTTTATTCAGTTGAATTAAAATTTTATTTTAAATTTGTTTATTCCACTCATTAATTGTCAGAAATTGCTTTCACCTAATTCTGTCCCAAAATGAATGGTTTTCTCTCAGATTTCTTTCAATTCATTTTCAATTTTTAGGTATAAAACAATTGATTATATAAAAAAGTTTATTTATTACACAAAAAACAAATGTTTAGTCAATTTATAGATCCATTAATTAAATATTTTCCACAAAAGTATTGAAAAATAAGACTAAATTTGATCAAAACAAAGACCTTTTCAGAGAAACCAAAGAGTAATTAAAATAAATTAAAACTAATTTTATGTAAACTTTTATTATTTTGTAATACTTTTAAACACATTTAATGTGAGATTTGATGTCAACTAAAGGAAACCAAAAGCGATAAGAGTTATGAAATAATAAAACTCAGGGATGACTAAAGTGAGTCACTTAGAGGAGAGGCACAGAGGGGTCAGTTTGTGGCACAACTTTGTCTTTTAATGACTGATTTAAAGCATAATTTCAAATGAGTTTGGGTTTAATGTGTTAAGTGGTTAATACAATGGCAGTCCTTTTGGACCGATATCTGACTGAAGCCATCCCTGAACTCAAATAATACTTTTTACACAAAATTATTGTAAGACTCGACTAATGGGCTGTTTGAGTGGTTCCCTGATATACTTCTCGAGGAGTTTCCTCTGTCGCGTCGTCATCAGGTTCGTCATGTCCTCGGTCATCGGAACTGGGTTGGATGACAATAAAGCTATCTCGCTCATTTGGTCTGATAGGGCCAACGCCCCCGTTGTGAGCGGTGGTGTTCATCGTGTTGTTTGGCTTCCGATTGACTTCCGCTCCACCCGTTCGGCGCCGCTTCAGGTAAATGAAAACCCCAACGAATGCACAAATGAATGCCAGGACACAAATGAGAGCAATGATCCAGGGCATTGCTGAAGAGCTATCTTTTTCAGTGTCGGCTCCTGTTCTCTCGTCGGTCTGATTATCCCCTCCCTGTGTCCCATCATTTTTTGGATCGATGTCCGGATTGGACACCGGATAAGCAATTGGCGGTCGAGTGGAAGGAGTGGTCGGAGGACTGGGAGTAGTGGTAGTGGTAGGTATCGGCCATTTGTATGAATGGGTGTCAATAATCGAAATATTACTAAAAGAACTTAATTTTCCGGATTCAGCCACAACTTGGACCTCATAGAAGACTTCAAAGTCCATATTAACAAGGTCAGTTGTCTGCTCAACGCCTTCGATGTTTTCTTTGAAAGTGTTTTCCCATTCATCCGGAGAATCGATACCTTTGTTTCGGTACCGAATGTATATCTTCTGACCGGGATTTCCATTCGTTACGTTTGGCACTAAAGTTATCCGAATCACTGCCTTCTGGTTCTGATCCCTGATTCGGGTCCAGACAAACGATGGCGGGTCTGGATATACGTCTTCAGTCATATTTAGTGTGACGGTGTCCGATATGGGGCCGTCATAAGCGCCATTGAAGGCCCGAACCGTAGCGCTGTTTACCTTTCCCGGAGTGAAGACATTGATTAGGGCTGACGTCGTATTTGATGAGACAATCTGTTCCGTTCTGTTATCATAGCTGTCTGTCCACACCTCCACTTTATATCCTGTTATTTAACGGAAATAATTACTCATTTATTACGAATTTGTTTCTCAAAATATTTATCAGTTTTTGCTATCAATTAATCTTTAGTTAGAAATTCATTAATCATTAGTTGTTATCAATCAATGAATTTCTCTCAAAACTAATTAATTGTTTCCTTAAAAAACTTCAAAAGAATTAAATAATTTTTGTAATCAATTATCGAAAGTATAAAATATAGTATAAATTCCAAGTTTATCATTAATCTTGAAATTAATACTTTATTCGTTACCCACTAATAGTCAGATAATTTACTAAACAATTGAATTATTTGATCAATTTCTCAGATTATCGACAATATTGTAATTAAAATTAATTGACCTTGCAGCTAAACACCTGGATAAATTCAAACATGACTCACCCTTGAAATGTCCATTCAGTGATTTGGGGTCGACTGCCATCCATTTGAGTTTAGCTGAGTTTCCGTCAATAATCTCAACGACTTCCAGCATTCGGGGCTCGTCTGAGGGTCGGTCCTCATCTGAAAATCCGATTACTTCTTGTGCCTCAACGCTAGCCTTTCCCAGACTATTGTGAGCCTCGACTTTAATCTTGAAAGGCCTCAGTTTTGGGAGGTTTTCAATGAGGAGTCGGTGTGTTTGCCAATCGGGTATATTCCTGTGTTGCCACTCAGCCTCTCGTATGTCATTCCTCTTCCAGAAGACAGAGTAGAAAAATCCCGGAGCGTTCTGTTCAAGGGGTGGCATTGGCTTCCATGTGATCACCAAATTGTTTGGTCCGTTGCCTCTCCCATAAACACCTTCGGGATTCTTGTGGGGGACGTCCTCTTCTGTCATACAGGTCTCCGAAAGGTCAGAGTAATTGCTGGAACCCATAGAGTTGACAGAACTGACCCGAAACGTATAGTTAGCCCAAGCGCTCAGAATGAGGCGGACATACTTTTCTCTAAGAGGAAGAGTGAACCCGTAGTCAATCCATTTATCTTTATCCCAATTTGTCTTATATTGGATTTTGTATTCATTGACAGATTCCTCGCCAGTGGGAGACCACGAGAGGATGGCTGACCACCGCTTGCACTGAGTCTCCAATATTTCGGGCGGAGTCGGTATACCTATTGAGACAATACTTGATATGACTGTCAGACAGACGAGTGTCGTCCCAATCAAACAGTTGTTCATTTTTGAGTCACAATTATTATTATTAATTGACTTAAATTGAGTTCAAAACTGATATATAAGTGAGAGCTTTGAGACAATGATTTAAATACGACCAAAGATTAAACTGAATACACAAAAGTCGCGTCTCTTTCAATAGTATTGTCCCAAAAAAAAATGTATAGAAAGCACAGAATTGTATTGAATTGCATATAAAAGTGAAAAATAATTGTTGACGACAACGCCGTTAGGCTCTTATCTAAGGCTTTAATAACGATATCCAACAGATTCTCAATAAAAACTGTTTCTATGGATAATATCGTAGAGAAAAACTTGAAGTCTCTCTTCTAATGGTAACCAAAACCTAATCACAGAATTTGTTTCAATTATAACTCGACTTTTGTTTAATAAACAGACTATGAGTTGAAAATCTGTTAATTAAGTTCACAACAAATCATATATTTATATATTATTTATACGGAATTCAAATGATTTGTTCACAGAAGCCATTCATTGAAACTAAATACTATTCATTCTATTCATTGAATTTTTTTAAACAAATCAAAATATTTATATTTTATTACAATTTTTATTATTCAATGAATCCAATGACAGAAAGGAATTGTTTTTCAAATATTTAGATCTAATAATTGATTACATAATTTCCGTCAAGACTTTGGACTTAACTCTTATTAAAATTGTTTTCTTTTATTTATTTATCAAATGATTGCCAGACATAACACAATAAGAGTTAGAGTTCAGTCTGGGTGTCAAGAATTGACCCTTACGTGTGAAGTACCCCTCTCTCACTACCTGTCTTACAGTTTGTAATTAGTCGATAACTATATGATTGATGAGCAAAATGTGTTGTGCATATACTTGATGTTACCAAGGCTGTTTTATGGGAAACCAATACTTGAATTAACAAAAATTCGGGATAAATGTGAAGTGTATTCATATGACACGATATGATGACTTTGACGGCTCTCCAAAAGTCCAAACCAAGCATTAGTTGACAAATAAATTGAAATCATTTTTATTTACTCATTGATTGTCTCGACTTTGATCTCATTTTTCGAAAAAAATTATTCAAATATTGTTTTCCAATGAAAAACACGTTTCAGTCTATTTGTGATCAAAAAAATTTATTTAATTATATTTTATTCATTCAATTGATTGACTTCTAAACGAATCGTTTCAATCAAAAGTCAATTATAAAAAAGCATTAATGAACTTAAATTGAACTTGCTCACAGATTATAACTTTTAATTTTAGCTTGCTCAAAGGTTAAATGAATTTAAATTTAATTAATTTAATTAAAAACATTGATAAGACTTCAATTACTAATAATAGAAATAATTTAAATGAAGTTTAAAAACATTAGAAAACCTTAAAAGTGTTGATCAGTTGACTCGAAGTCATTTTCGGGAATAATTTGATTCGAGAGGTTTTGTCGAACATCTGTGAGAATGTCTTCAGCGAAATGTGTGGCAAATCTGTCGACCACTTTGAGGTCCAAAGATTTTTGCGATAAATACTTTTGTTTATTTGAAATATTAATCTTTTCGATGACTATATTCTCTTCAGACTCATCCATATCACCGATAGTGGACACCTCTTTGGGACGACTGAGTAGAGCCACTCTTATCTCATACAAACAGTTTGGATCCAATCCATGCATATCTATGTGATTGGAATTCCTGATCAGAGGTGAGGACTGCCACTGAGTTTTGCCTTTCTTTCTGAAGTGAACGAAAAAGTTATGTTTGAAATCGTTTTGTTTCACCGGAATCTCAATTCTTATGTAACTCTTTTCCGATTCTTCAGACATTTTAACCGCAAAAAAGTCTATTTCATCGCTTTCTCTGATATCACTCTCGATATCCATATTTAAAATATATTTGAAAACAAATTCAAAATATTTTTCGCACAAAAACTCACAAAAAACTATTCGCTATCGCGATATAAAAGAGCACAGAATATGAGTGCGAATAAAAGGCGAGACACGACTCGAATGTGTTATTTGAATACAAAACTTGTGACTAAACTCATGAAATGAATAGCTTTCTGTCAAAAGGCTTGTGTTTAACAAATGTTTTTTAGACATCAATTTGTTTGCTCACGAATTATATCATTATATCAGATAATAGATGACAATAAGTCACTCATTTTTAAAGTCGGTTCACAAAAATTATCGCAAAAATATTTATTATAATAAAAAATTGGTTTCCCAAACAAAACCTATTTGAATGATCTTGATTAAATACTCGACTTTTATCTTGAGTTTTGTCATAATTTACATTCTTTTCGTTTGAATCCATAGTAATACCGCTTTTGAGCCCAGACTCAAATTCAATGCCTTTTGTGATGAAAATTATGTCAAACATTAACTGAGTATTGATTTCGTGAGAGATAGACATAAAGGCGTTCCTAATCTATCGCAACGTTGCCATTCATTTGACAATCAGTTGACAAACTCAGCACAAAATTTAATGAATTATCCATTTCTGGGTTAAATATTTACTATTAATTTTCTCTAAACATTTGATATGAAGTTGTGTGCATTTTTTGGTATTCCTCTCTCCTTTGTGTTGTATTTATCTCTTTCTTCGATAATTGACTCAGAATTTGAAGAAATGAAAAGAATTTTATTTATATTAAAGATTCAAAAGAAGTGGTTATTAAGTATTGATTGCAATCAATAGAGAGATATAAAAGTAAAATATTGTAAACAATTTTTGTATAAATAGTCTTATATTTTGATAGTCTTTGGACAGAAATTCATAACAATTCTTAAGTAATGACTCACAAAGACATTCAATGAGTCAGTTATTGATATCGTTAGGAATGTAAACACAATTTATTTGATACGCTTTTGAATTGAAGGCATATCATTGCCATCGAGACAATTGCAAACATTGCTGGGACTGCAAAAGCCAAGAGTAGAGTTCCATTTGCCCATCACCTTGCATTGTACCGTGCAATAGCTCAAACTTAAGGTGTCTCTCAATATTGAGGGCAATTGCATTGCCATTTGACATACAAATTGAGGGTTTTGCTGTACTTCTGCAAAGTATTTGAAATACATTTTCACTAATTTTTTAATGTTTTTTACAAATGACTTACGATTGACATCAGATAACAACTGAAACGGATTGTTCAGAAGTGTGTCCAACACTTGCGAACCATTCAAACCATTCAAACGAAATGATTCTGTGCTCAACACAATTGTCAAACAAACGAAGAGAGTCATTGAAAACTTCATATTGAGCTTCAACAAGATCCATTCAAAAATTAGATTAGTTAGACAATATTAAATTTTTTAACTTAAAAAAATTTTGACATTGTCATTCATATTTATATGTCTTGGAACGATCTAGACCAATTTCAATTATATTTACTCAATTCATTAATATTTTCTTCAAAGGTAATATAAAAATTACAGTTTTTTAAAATTTGTTTTCACTCTTTAGGAAAGATTTCAGTCATTGAAAACTTCATTGTCAGTTTGAACAAGATCCATTTAAAAAGTAATTTAGTTAGGTCACCTTGGCAATATTTGATTTTTTAAGCTAAAATATTACTGACCTTGTAATTGGTATTTGAATTAATGAGCTTATTCCTAGCCACTGGAATTATATTTAGTCGATTTATGACTATTTTCTTCAATAGAAATATAAAAAATTACAGTTTGTAAACTCACTCACAAATTCACTCTTTAGGAAATATTTCAATTGATTAAAATTGTAATTATTTTCATCTTTTTATATATTCTGATAATTATTGAAAAATTAGATTCGTGTCAACTTTTTTGACTTGTTTACCAAATACCATGTTAATCGATCCATCCTTCATTATTGTTGGTCATTAATGTCATATTCTTGTGGTTTAAATGTTTAATCAAAAACTATAAACAATTTTATTAAAAAAAATTATTTAATTTGTTATAAATTTTTGCTTTAATTGAAAATAATTTATTGAATCAAAGTTTTTGAGATCAGAAAACAAAAGCGTAAATCGCTTACAGTTTTGTGACAATTATTTGTTTATTCAGATATTATTTAATCGTTTTTTTTTTAATTAAACCAAAAAAGTTATTAAAACTAAAATCGATTTCATTTAATAATAGATTTTATTTGAAAACAAAACTCAATATAAATACAAATATAAAACTCTTGAACTGAGGTATAAATTGACTGATATTTCCGAAAATGAATAAAATATTTTTAGTTAATAATTGAAAACAAATGAAAATTAATGACAAAAACATGTGATTAGAATCTGTTGGCAGTCGACTAACGATACAATTCAATTGAATGACGAGTTTTTAATGACTAATGGATTCAATTATTTTCAGAAAAAAATGATTATAAAAAAATCTTTCGTTAAGTTTGAGTCTATTTAACACTCGGCCTCTCGGGCGGGGGTTTCGATCTCTTTAATGGGTTTTCCTCCGCCGGTGTCAGACATTGGACCCTTTGAGTTGGCGTTAGGGGAACGGAATTGTGAATTGTATTCATTGAATGGCTTTTGACTGAAGTTTCAAATAAATTCAATTAATGTTTAAATAAAAATGTAATTATAGAGTACATACATTCCGGGCTCTCCGGTGTAGTGTTCTTTTCCACTCCTTCGCGAATATATAAAACATCCGATAATTAGAATAAAAACGATAAGAATCGGCAAAACTATTCCGACACCGATTCCCGCTATTCTTCCCGTGTATTTCAGATCACCTAAAGAATAATTATAACAATTATTGAATAAATGTTGGACAGGGAGAGGGGAGGGAGAGGCGAGGGATAGACTTACTGATGCACTCAGGGTCGACACCCCAAGACCAGAGACCGTCTTCACGACAACGTCGGGCCTCATAACCGACTAATCTGTAGCCATCATCGCAGGAGAATCTGACAATAGTACCTGGCCAATACCTGTTCTCTGACTTTCGACCATTCAGTGGCTTCTGAAGAGCCGGACATCGAGTGACTAAAAGAGTAAATACAGAATATGATTAAAATCTCAGTTAATTTTTTCGGTTCTATTGGACAGACATCTCTTGTGGGCCTCATTCGCGAGCCAAAGGGCGTACGCCTCGTGTTCTTTGGTGACCTTTGCGTAGTCCTTGTCAAAGGTCATGATGTAGTCGTACTGACAGGGGACAGAGTCGGCGCACACGCTGTCCATCTCAACTCTCAGATATTCAGCCCAATCGGGAAGACGTGGCGGAAGTCCAAAGTCTGGTAAGAAGTTGGGGTCATCGTAATGAGCGAACGACACGGCGTCGTGAAAGAATAGGGACGCCACTTGATTCTCGTCGCCAATGGCCACCCTTTCCTGTACTCTCCACGCCTTTCCGAACCTCATGTGTATGTCTTCCTGAGTGCTCTGCAGTGAAATCGCCTGTCCGTTGGGTAGAGTGAAGTCGTCCCTATAGTCTCGAGAATATTTGCCCAATAGTCCCGCCGTTCCGTTCTGTTGACCGATAATATATTTAGTTATCATTTGATTCAATATTTAATACAATTTTAGGTCACATAAAGTGCTCAACACTTGAGAAGAATAGTTGTTTAGAAATAATGATAAGAGAAATGCAAATAAAAAATTAGATAACATTTGGTTTCAATTCTCTGACAATAAAATGAACTTCACTTCAAGTGTTGGATAAGACATGAAATGCGAACTAAATTTGGACTTTGAGTCAATTTATTGCAAACAAAGCATTCAATACATACGAGGAAAGTGTAGGGGGCGTACACGTGGACAGTCAGATGCCCGCCGGTGGTCATGACCTCAACGCCAGCGCCGGAGTCAAACATTGCGATGACGTGAGACATGTTCTGAATGCCCGCCGGCTGGTAGAGAGTCACTCCCCGGAAGTTCTGTAGTCTCATAGACTCGTCCCACCAGAAGACGTACTCCTTGTCGACGATGACATACATGTGATATCTCCAACGGGCGGCCGCCGGTCGCAGACGGAACTCCACAACGGAGGAGATGTTGTCGCGCGCGGCCACTGCTGTCAGCGCCGTTGCGTTGATCAACGGGTCTGTGCGCCTATGTCTGGGCACCTGTTCAAATCTACCTTGCACATCTAATTTGTGGACCGGGTTGTCGACGTGTAGTAAAGTATACTCCCCTTTACCGTTAAACGTGTAATTGAATCGATCAAATGTAATGAAGTGGGGGTCGCCATACACTGAACCGATGACAGGCGCCTGATATGAGGAACAGTCCTGAGATGTTCGCCAATAGTTATACATCTGACAGGTGTGGGCGTTGTCTTCCTTTGCCTGCCATTTGCAGCAAAAGAAGAACGGCATAGTGTCGTGAAGCCACTCAGAGAGGGCTGGGATCTAATGTTAATACAACAATAAATGAGTAAATTAATGATTCAATTTGAGCTAATTTGAGCAAGAACACTTACCATCATTCGCATTTTGAACGGATGTTTGCCGTAAACGTATGCCCGGGAAGGCCTTCCGCCGTACATCGTGTCAGCCGTTTGCAAGAGTTCGTTGTAGTCGTCATAACAACAGGTCTGTCCGGAACCGCCGATCCTTTAGTTTAATTGAAAATAAAATTAAAATTAATTTAAAACAATAAAAGGAGTGACACATACGAAGGTCTGCCAGTTTTGAGGCAATGTTGAGCCCCGCGATGGAAAGTATCACATTTGCGGTCAACTACGTTACACTCGAGATCTGGTGAGAAGCGGCCCCTATCGAGCATTGCCTGTTGTAGTGTGCAAGGACATCTGAATACTGTTGTCGCGAATCTGTCATTATATGACTCCCTTTGGAACCAGTCGTGACAGAAGTGTTCTTTCCATCTGCCGTTAGCGCCGTATTCCCGTTCCCATTGAGGCTTAAAGTACCATGATAATGGCATTGCATGCGACCATATTACCGGGGAATGCTTTATGTCTTTCCCCAAAATCGTTGGATCCGTCAAATTGATGGCAAGAAAGCCGAAAGTGATGTCCGACGTGTCTTTGTTTGACCGGTCCCTGAATAGCGAGGGGTCGATGAGTGTCCTGACCTGACCCAGTCTTAGTGATCCTGGATCTGCTAATGTGTCGATATATGTCAGGTGCGGATAAACGTCTCCCGTCTCTCGATATCCCCACAAAGACAAAGTGATGCGAGTGTTGTCATCCCAGGCAAGTTTGTGGGGCTTCCACTTGATTTCAAGAGACTCCGGTTGTTCGAGTCGGTCCGCGTTATCCAAAACGACAATATCGTCTTCTGCGATGTCCGGCGGTTCTGAAGTCAGACAAAAATTATTTTAATTCAAAATAATTATCAAAAGACAAACGTTTGTAATATCGGCCTAAGAATAGTGTCCTGTCGTCAACAGTGATGGTCAAATCGATATAACCATGGTACATCACTGGAGGTGAGATACACGACGCGTGGTTGAAGTCCCTGAATATTCCCTGAGTTCTCCAGTTCTCAAATTTGCAGGTTATGATTGATGTAGGCTTAAGGCATGGACCGGTAAAATTGACCATGGTACCACCCAACATATGACCCACTCGAGGGAAAAATGTCAGCGGCAGTCGGTCCGGTAGATTGGGATCTAAGTCCTTCTCAATGCAACACCCCGGCCACACCTCTTCATCCACTTGGAAGAAGTATCTGCCTCTGAGACCATTACCCCACCCACGAGTGGTCAGGTATGATATGCGAGGGTTTTGCGAATACGGCCTAAACTCGAAGGTCCGGGTGGTGTTACCCGCATTGAAACCAACCTTTTATTCAAATATTATTACAAATAATTATTAAATAATTTTTAAAAACCCGATAATAATCAACAGACATAAGCAGCCGATCCTTTCATTCCTTCGTAATTGTCCTGATGTGTAATCCATTGGATCTGTTCGTAGTTAAACATAACGTATGTTCTGATCTCATCGGAGGCTAAAACGCATTGATATGTATTCGTCTGTCAATTGAAACCAAAATTAAGTAAAAGTCAACCAAAAGTTTGGAAAAAAGACTACAAATTATTTAATGATTTTCTGCACGCAATTCATCCATCATTTCGGGGATTATTCGTCAAAACATTGAAAAAGAGGTAATAATTATGACTCGACTTAAGCACTAATTTCAGCCTCTTTTCACTCAACAGTCGAGTCAGTGACTCAACCCTATCAGAGGCTAAGCACCGGTTCCCCAGAAAATGATTGATAGGTAACGCAAATAGTGATTATATGACAAAATAACTTACGACGAGAGGCATTTCTGGCCGTCTATTGACCATGGTCATGTTCCTCCAGGTGACAATTATGGCGAACTTAGGCCTGAAATCTGAGGCGCCTATCATACCATCTCTGAAGTCGGCATAAATTCTTTCCCTAAGAGTTATGTTGTACTCCGACTCCAAGTTTACAATTTTCAGATAGACTCCAGCGTTAGGCACTTCCGTCGGTATGTCCTGCTGCGCAAACCACGGGGCGATCATCGATGGGTCCTCTTCCAAGAGATTATCGCGAGGCAGGACAGGGAACCGAACCGGAAACTTGTAAGAGAGGAGCCCTTTGTTGAACGCAAAATAGCCGTCCCTTTGTATCTAATTATAGATCAAATTAATTACTAATTCAAAGCAATGATCGACTAATCCGTGAATTAATGTATCGCTAAATAACTCGGTTTCCCATAAAATGAACTCTCGGTTCGAGTGATAATGAACTTAAAAAACAAAGACAATCACTGTTTGTATAATAGACTTAATGCCGACCAATAAGTGAATGCTCTCAACATTTATGACACAAAACCCACGAATTTCTGATTGATTTGATCTACGCTTAAAACGTATCAATAATTTTGTTTCAATCCCTTAATTATGACTTAAATATTATTTTTCTCACAACTCGTGACAACTCATGGCATCAGATATTAATAATTTTGGGAAAATATTTAATAATAAGACATTAAAATGTTTTTTACCCAAATGTAGTGATACCAGAACCCAAAGAAGGGCAGTCGAAACGGCAGGGGCTGGTCGTGCATCGGTTTCGCTGATGTGATCTCGGTGAAATCACTCAAATTGTACGGGTACATTAGCTCGGTTCGAAATTGTGTGAGGTCACCCAAAATTTGGGGACCTTGAGGTGGCAGAGGCCTCGCATTTCCAGGTATATAAACCGGAGCTGAAAATAAATTGAATAATTAAGCATGGTCACGTTTATTTTAAAATAATTCAACAGCAAGATAAATTTCCAATAGATTTTGAGTAAAAAAATGTCATTTGACAAAATATTTCACTGATAATAGTAACTAGGTGATCAACTATTCATTTTGATAGACATTTCCGTTGATTAAGAATTAGCTTAAGTTTAAATGAACTATAACTTTATTTTTAAAAAAAAATAATCATGGGAAAATGAACATACCTTGTCCAGATCGCGGCGGGTTATCCTGTGCTCTGGTTATGGATGACAACAAAACAAATGTGAAGGTGAAAAACGTGAGACTATTTCTTAAAGTTTTTAGACTTTTAAAACACTTGAAACTAATTTCCATATTATTTGAGTTTTTTGTTAAATCATTACAAAAGAGTTATTCAAATGAATCGAAACGTCGGATGAGTTTTTCAATGAAAGACTTTTAAGACGTGAACTCAACCGAAAATTTTTGAATAAGAATTAAATGTTCAGTACTTTTAATGAAAACCACACCCAATACCTGAGTTAAAGCTTGAGTTAAATGAAGTGGTTTTCAGTTATAAAGATATGAAAAATACAATTAATTTTTGCAAAACCGCAACGCAATCACTAAATACCTAAATAAAGTCATACGAAAGAGAGGGTCTCAACCAATCTCTCCTTCCTATCAATTGTTATCTTCATTTCTATGAACAACTGTTAGTAATATTGACTTTTATTTGTCATAAATATATCCCAGGTTTCGATAAAAAATAACTAGAGTTTTAAAAAAAACTTATTACCATTTCTTTAATAAATTATCCAAAAAACGGAATCCTAAAGAATTGTAGAGAACCAGAGAACTTTGAAAATTCTAGCATGCTTATTTAGAAATTCTATCGTTGTTTATTATGGATGAGATGTTTTTGTTATGTGATATTTCTGTGAACATATCATTTTTCATATCCTATTTTTTTGTCCGCAACTTATTGAAAAGCAAAAATACAATAATAATTTGTCCTTGATTAGTTTGAATAATAATGAGTTTCTAGGTTTATTGAAATTATCATTTTTATTAAACTATTCTACTATTAAATTCAATAATTTTTCCATTGGGTTAAACAATTTATTAATGATCAGGTTCGTTTATTTGAACACTAGTCTGGTAGAGGAATTCGATGTTAATGATTGATAAGTTGGAAGCACTCGAAAACTTCTCAATCCGTTTAATATATGGAGAAAATCAGTTAAGAGTCACTAAAAACAATAACTTTCATCTCATTTCTCGCCGGAAGTTATGACTAACTCTTTGAAAATTTTATTTTCTTATCAATAAAGTGATGAAAAATTCAATGATTCAGCCCTTCATTCAAAGACCTTTTCCGACGCAACACTTGTTGACAAACAATTTAAATATTATTCAGAATAAATCATTTTTCTCTATTCTGTGCGAAAACTACTGATCCCCAAAACACTTGAGACCTGCTTTCGGTTAAAGATTTTATTTGAATGTCTTGTTTGGGCTATAATTCAGACAAATATTTGACTATTATTTGTGATTTATTTAACGAAATCAAATCGTTTGTTGTCTTGGAATCCAATATTGTTATCAATTTTGAGAAATTCAGTCGTTTTTGTCATTAGAGGCAAAACAACTAAACACTCGATTCCTTTGAATTATAGAAATCTGTTATTCATTGCAACCGTATAACAGATATTAATGATAAACGTATTTGTTATCCAAGAGTATTCACGAATCCAAAGTCCATTTATTATATATTAATTGAGTCCACAAAACGAATAACTATATTATGTCTGAAAACAATATATCTGTTATCAGAGGAATGGTTGCAAAAACTGTTGAAAATATTGACTTTAAAGTCCATTAAAATATCGTAAGGAAGGGATCCGAAGTTAAACCGAAAGCCAAAGTTTAAACCGAAACATCAATTTTCGGTTCATTAATAAAATCGTTTATTTTGTTTACGGAATTTGATTATAATATAATGTTTTTAAAGGCTTCATAAGAAACACACGAATCAGACCTCAATTCGCTATTAAATGCAAAATAAAAAACTAAAGCAAAGAATTCCTGTTTTGGTTTTCCCATTGAATTCGGTTCAATGTCTCAATACTCGAGGAGAAAAGTATTTTGATTTATTAACTCAACCCTTGATTTATCGGCAATTCATTTCATTAATTATGGCATTACTTTGAAAGCATATTATCTTAAATCAAAATAATGAATAATTTTTGGCGAAAAACGGTGTAAAACAAAACACTTCTGAAAAATGATTTTAAATTGTTTTTATTTTCCCAATAGAGTTGAGAAACAATTAATAAAGCGATTCCTATAACAGTATTAAACACATTTAGAGACGGTATCTGAAAAACACCTATTCTTATGATCAAAGTATATATAAAACAAGTTCTGATTGAAGTGATTATAGTATTCATGAGAAACAGTTAATGAATTATTTATATCATAAGAAAAGTATATTTAATAAAACACTAAATAATTTTTTGCGTATAATTCGATATAAATATAAATCTATTTTTCATGACTCGACTCAAAATCTATTGAAAACATCTCAGACTAAAGACTTCCAGTTTTTTTAGGGTGTCTTCACTCAATTCAGTTATGAATTCAATCGCCGTTTTTCAATGAATCGCTGTTTTTGTTGTCCAAAAAAAAGTTGAGATAATTTCAGACAAAGAAATACTAGATTTTGAAGTCAATGTCGATATTTGTATACAATTTTTTGGTCGACTTATTATATAAGTGTTAAATAAATGTTCAAATCCTGTTGAGAGACGATTCCGTTTTGAAGGTTAGATCAAAATTATGATAAACTTTTATTCTGTGCCCACATATCGAGAGTCAGGGCTCCGAAACAAACCTCTTTTAACAAAAATTCAATCTGATATCAAACCAATATATTCAGTAGTATTTTGCAGAGGTTATGAATTTTTCACAAAAGAAATTAGCACGCAAACATCTCAATTCCCAAGATGAAAGAGCCTGCATCGCATCTTTACCAAGATTAAATCCTTATCTCAGGCCTTGACTATACCCTGAATAAAAAGTAAGAGACCGGAGGCACCAAAAGTTTTAATACCATTTTTATGACTCGATTTTGTTCTTCAAAATTCAATTAAATGTATATAAAAACTGTTTTTCTTCAATCATTTTATTATAATTTTCAGCAAAAAGTTGAGAAAAAATACAAAAAACAAAGAAATGATTTGAAAAGAAAAAGACATAAATATAGCTTTGAATACATATATGGTATAAGAAAAATAAATATCAATTGCCTCGAAGCTATTTATTCAAAATGATTGCTCGACTAAAATAATATTATAAATTGAAATAAGAAACAAATCTAATGATAATTAGAGCCAATAGTATGAGATTTGCAGCAGATTTGTGAGAAAATTAATATTTTTTTTTTTTGAAACTCATAAATACGTATTAAATAAATAATTGTGTGTTTAATGCCAAACATATTTTAAGCCCAGAAATTAAAATCCTTTTTTTCAATTCAATTAAAAGGACAGAATATATTTCAGTCGGATATAAGTTTTCTGTGAAAAAAAGTTCAAAAATTTAACAAAAACTATAAATATTTGTAAATTATTTTTTTTGGTTTGTTTTTAATTTGTTATAAAATATAATACTTTTTTGTAATTATTTCTGAAAATAACTTTTCTATTAAACAAATCAATCATTTTTATGCGCCGTTAGTCGAAAGAGTTTGTGGGACATTGAGGTGTCGTTTCGGGAATTTACAAGAACTTAGTCTGCATTCACACATTTCGGCTGATATACGGATCCGTTTGCAGTACTCTTTGCATGTCCTGTCGCTCCCGTTTCTGATGCATTCGTGACCCGGACTGAACCAATACGGAAAGTATTCACCTGTGGCTGGATTTCCTCCGTATCCTTCCTCTGGATTGGCAAACAAAGGGAGAGACAAATAAAAAAACAAAGTTTTTATTCATTGTATTGAATGCCAGAAAACAATTTGTCAGTCATTCTGTGAAATGTGAGTCCATTTGAATCGTATCTGAAAATAACATTTGATTTGATTGCTATTCAATCATATCTTCATTAATCTGTTTTTTCAATAGAATCTGACTTTAATTTAATTCAAATTAATTTCAGTCAAAGATAACTAAAGAATAGCGAAATCTCATTATGAATGACAGTAAAAGTATAGTAACTATTGTTAAGAGAAATTCTGTTGAAAAAATTTATTGAAAGAGTTGATGACTCACTGGTATCGCTGCAGAGGCAGACCCGTCTGTTGACCAAAACAGATCCGTCTATATTAGGGCTCTCGTCGACAGTAATTGTTTTGCAGACCCTATCGTTGAATCCTTTTGCACTGCAGAATGTCGTGCATTGAAATGAGTTTTCACAGGCCCTGTACTCTTGTATCGCCAACAACTGCCCTATAATTCAATTCAGATCTTTGTTAACATTCCAAGAATCGATATAATAAATTAAATAACTTTAATACAATTTCTTCTCGTTTTTATTATTCAATATAATATTTCATTTCGAAGAAAAAAATTTATGGCCTTTTATTTTAGTCTCTCGTCTGATCTCTTTTGTCTACAAATGCTTTTTTCACATACAGTTCAAGAGATTCTTGAATTTAATTCTTTGCAAAAAATTTTTTTTTGTTTTTCCTCTCCTTCGGTCATATATTTCAAAAATGAGATTCTCTTCGTCTGAGAAAATAATTGAAAATTCTTTGTCTCAGAAAAAAACTGAATAACTCTTTAACTTTGAGTGAATTATATCAATAATTACATGCATTTAATAATACATTTTTTATCAGACAAAACACTCTTCTCGTATATAATTGAATGGATTTAATTTCTCACTTATATAAAAGTCTATACTCTCGAGTATTAAAACTAATGCTCATAACGTTATAATCATTTTCCCATTCGTTTTACGGATTTTTTCTTTCGTTGAAATTTTTATTTTTGTTTTTAAGTCATTAATTCTTTATGTTTTTGTTTCGTGAGACAAGACGTTATTGAACTCTCTTTTCAAATATCTTTTTCACTCTTCAAATCTCAAGATGTTATTAACTCTTCTCTTAAATCAAAAGAAGAAAAAAAATATTTGATAACAAGTTCTGAAAATTTCAATATTTTTGAATAATATTCATAATCAATAACGAAGGGATAGCAAACAAAAAATAAACTTGCAAATTTTAAATATCAGGTTCGGACAACAAATTAATATTCATCACAAGAAATATTTGTATATCTGATTAGGAAAAGGTTTGAAAAACATTTTTTCCCGGTAATTCTGAAACTGTTATTATCCCGTTTATCATAATTTGATGGATAATATTCAGAACTATATTAATAATAAGTGAATGAAAAATAAACAAAAAGATTGATTTGATAACACTTTTTTGAGTTCATAATTCAGTTCAAAAATATATTATTATTAAAAAAGGGGTTTCACTCCAAAAAAACTGAAGGCAACACAGAATAAGAATTTCTGAATAATAAGAATTCTAAATATAAGCTATATTTTTGTTTGCTAGTTCACTTGAATTTTCTTGTCGGAAAGACTGTTAGGCAAAAGATAAACACATATTTAACAACAAATCATCTCTTATTTGACGTTAGATTTCAGCAGAAAATGAGAAAAAAGTAAATTTCAATTAAAAGTTTAATAACCCTTTTTATCATTTCAAACATCAAAATAATATATGAATTGCAGTCAAATATCTCAAAGGCTTTGCGCACTCATTGAGAAACATAAAAAACATTTTCAAAATTCAAACAAAATGATAAAATACAGTATTTTATTATTAAATTGAAAAACACTTTTTGAATGAGAAATCTAAAAATATAAATGAGATTTGACTCCCATTTTAACCGAAATATATTTTAAATTAATTTTTATATTAAATCAAATGAAAAACAACATTAAAAATAGCATTAAAATGAAAATATATTTATAGATATCTGAATCATATTTCAAGAACTCAGCAGAAACTTCATGTAAATGACATAACATTCATATATTGAAAAGTTGAACGAACAAGATGAAAATACATACCAATTTTCAAGGTGAAAATAGTGAAAATAACTGTCACTATCGCTGTTTGAGACATAGTTTGCTTCAATCAATCAAAGCTGAAGTTGAAGACACTCTTAAGAGAAGTGATGTGTCAGAGCTGTCAATAGCTGTGGCGGAGTAGAGGAGAGATCAGCACCAGAACCAGAATCTAAATAAGCTTGTGTTAAGAGTTGGCCAACATTTTTGTATTGGCAAATATTGTGTCAATGTGTCGTCCGCTTTCTTAACTGAACAAGATTAGAAATCCAATTCCTTTGCTAGAAATTCGTAACATTAGGTCACCTAAATTGGAAGGCTATCCGAAAGCGGAGAACTTGCCCTCAACTGGTTTCCCATTTGCCCATTACTCGCGTATTCTCAATATTTTTTAGTCTTTTTAATCAGTTTATTATATTTATTATATGTTATGTTAGTTTCCAAAAATGAGATCCTCTTTTGTGATCCTTAAGATGATGTCCTTCTCCTCCGTGTGCTCTAATTCTTGGCCTTCACTCGCATTAAAGTATTTTATTTTAGATATTTCTCTTATTTTTCTGTTGATTTATGGCTCAAATGTTTTTTTTACATTTATAATGAAATTCGTGTTAATATAATTAACTTCGTTTTAATATAAAATTTTTGCTTATCTTTCACTATATCTGAGATCTTCTGTGTATTTATCGTAAACTAAATTATGTATTATATCTCATCTTAATTATTGTTCAAACGATTCTAAAATCAAATTCTATTCAAATTCAGGAATTTTTTCAAAACATATCTCATAAATGATTCCAAAATCCATTCTCTGATTATACCATAGCTTGCATTCATTGATTGAAGTGAAGATTAGGTCCAGTCCTTTCATAACTGCATATAATCGCCAAAAACATATTTAGGGTTTAAGAGTTATTTGTGAATCAATTGCCATAACTGTACGGATAGTTTGGATGAGAGGTACGGATGAGTATAATAAAACAATAGCCTTATTATCACTGTTAAGGATCTGAGTTAAGTAAAAACGTGTTGCTTAAGGAATAACTTATAAATAGTTCTATTATTTTGTTTTGTTTTTTAATATAATTTCATTTGATTCCCAAAACTTAAGCCAAAACTTGTGATAAGAAAAGAAATTAATTTTTGTTTTTCATTTTGATGGCAACAAAATCAGAGTTTAAAGAAATATAAACGTGTCGTCAAATCATTGACTGTGTGTCTGACCTCTCATGAGATGACCGAATCATTTTTGAATTGCATTTCAAAATCCTTAGAAATGTTGCCATTGTTTTCAACAAGAAATTTATTCTTGGATTTGAAATAACAATAAAATAATAAATAACACAAAACTGATGTTCGATGAAAAGTCAAATTAATTGCTCCAATGGTTTGATTGTTATTTCAATTGAACTAAAGAATAGCTATAATTTCGAGACATTTGCCAATCAGTTGTCTTTCGCAACAAAAAAAAACAAAATTTATTTTAAGATTAATTGTTTTACAAAACGGTATTACTTTGATGAGAAACATTACGTCTCATCACTTGGACAGACAGTTATCTAATCGAGTAATTATACGGTATGTCATCCCTTCCATTAATTCATTAATTTTCTAACAATTTATTTGGTTTTTACTGAAATTTCTTGGTTTTAGTTATGAATAGGAAAAACAGTTTTTCTCTTAAGAAAAATCATTTCGATAATGACCTCAAAAAGCAACTGAAATCGGAGCTAAAAAATTCACAAATTTTTTAATCTTTTACATTAGTCTGTATTTAATTTCGAGACTTAATTCCCAACTGTTTCTAACCATAAATTAATACGAAACCAAAATTTTAAGGTCAATATCAAAAAAGATAACTAAAAAACGTTAAATACGTTTTTTTTTGAACACACAATTGAATGACAGATGTTTTCAATTTAATTGAATAATTTGTGTCAATCTGTAATCAACTGCTTTTTAAATTCACATTAAATTCGTTGAATCTATTAATAAATAAAAAGTTATATTCAATGCTTTAAGAGTAAAGACTTTTATTTCAAAGTCATTGATTGATTGCATCCAATGTTTAAATCTAAGGTTTTTTTTTTATTAAAAACATCTAAAATAAAAATAAATAAAGATATAGTGTTGGTGTAAATAAAGATGCTCTAGGTAGATAACTTCATTGGACATATATTGGGCAAAAGCTCTCTCTGTCTTAATCCGGGAGTTTATGGATCGGATCTCATAATAGATTTTGATCATCGATTTAAGTGAAGTCATAAACATTTCTATAATAAAACAATTTAGCGTTTGTGCGGCACTCCATCCAAATGTCAAAAAACTATAATTTCCTTCTCATCCAAACTAATGATCACAAGTTCTTGACTTTTATCAGCACTTTTCCATTCCAATCGATCCCAGCATTAGATGTGCAAAAGAGTTAACATTTCAGATGTTATTAATTCTGACTCTTTGTTCGACTCAATAAACGCAAAATTTTTTTAAAAACTTATTTGATTTTAATCCTCAAAAAAAATCTTCAATCAATTTTTGAAATGTCATTTAAAATCAAGAAAAAGGATTTCATATATGATATCAATGTCTCATAAAAGTTGGTAAACATCTCAAGAAAATGATATTCAAAGCAAAAACTAATTTAATTTCAAAAGAAATACTAATTGAGTGCTAATCGAAGAGCCATTAATTCAAATCAATTTATAGACGAAGAGATAAATCAATTTTTAGTTATTTTCAATTAATTATCGGCAAAATATTAATTTAAATAATTTATTCTTAGTATAAAATTAGTTAATATCCTGATTAGAATAATTGCAAAGATGAGCAAGGTAAAGGTACACTTGGGAAAGGCCTTGTTCAACTTTTCTAATACTTATAATAGAAATTAAATAAAAACATATCTGATTGAATGACAAGTGACCTTGCATACCTGAACTTGACCACGTACAATCCCTAATCAATTATGACAAGTACCAAGGGCGTATATGGGATATTCCTTGTGATAGGCATTTGAGAAAAGAGATTCATTTTTTGAATATAAAAAACATAATACTCTTCGGAGATAAAGAAGAGGAGAGAAAAACTGGTTCTAAAAAAACGTATCGACAAGAGTTTAATTAACTCTCATAACCTTGAACTCAATCGTGTCAATTATGCAAGGTGCACATTTAAATAAGGTTAACGTTTCCCTCATTCAATAGACTCAGTATTGGCTTAAAAACTGTTTCTTCTCTTCAAAAGAAGAGATTTATTGTAAAAAACACATCAAATCGACAGCGAATTAGGAATTCCTCTCAAAAGAAAAAAAAATTATTTATTTATGGCTAATAATTATCAGACTGTGTGGTCACTAACGATGATATGCTTTTAAAACATATACTCAATAATCAGAGAAAATAACTATTCATTGAAAATTCAAAATTAATGTTTTGATTTGATGGCACCGTATCTGTAGAGTAGGTAAAAGTTTTTATCCAAACTTTGTTTTTTGACGTCAATCCTATTTTCCTTCAAAACATTTTCTTTTGTGAAAACATTTTTCTCTAATTTATTAAACAATTAGTTGTCTGTTGTTGTCATCCGGTTCTCAATACAATTGATTAGAAATTTATTTTTAATCAAAACTTTTTTTCTAAAACATTGAGAAAAGTAAAAAACGAATACATTATTAATGATTCGAATCATTCATTTGTTTGAATAATTAAATAATTGTATCCCAAATGCAGAGCAAAGTCTTCCTGTAATTTATGAGTACAACAACTCTTTTGCAATAATAAGGGAATAAAAAAAACAAAATAAAAAGAAAAACATTTAATTCGAGTCTTATATACAAAATAATTTGACTGACGATAAATCCAAAGCAAACCTTTCTTTTATACCGAACACCCATTTCTATAAATAAAGAGTCCTATCCTCTGATATCACACCTGAATTGATTGAAGACCACATGACGTGTATTACCTGAACGGTTCGTAGACCCGCAGGATGTGCTGCAACCGACTCTCTGGCGAACACTGACTGCTCTTTGCCTTAAATGGAGAGCAATATAACAGAGCATTAAATCTAACGAAAAAAAACTAACAAAAGTTTTTTTTTACTTCAAACTATTATTAGGTCTTTGTCTGAAAGAAGTCTTTCGTTGCACAGAATAATATACATAAGAATTCCTTTTGAAAATCAAAACTTATTCGCTAACAATGAATCAGACAATAGTTTTGTGGAAATCCAACAAAATTTATGATGAATTATGAATTCCAGTCGAGTGTCTCATAAAATAGGAATTTCTCCGAATAAACGTTTTGATAGATTTGTATCAGGGTTGAAATATCTTTGGGAAATTTTTCAGAATTAAAATTCCAATAAAATTAAGTAAAAATAGTCATTCAAATCATTTACCTTTCATTAGAAATAATCTCAATTTTTTATGTTTTGATTATTTTTAATCAATAAAATGCCAACAAATCTATGAGTTTATGGTTTCTTCACTTCAAGTATACCTTTGTATACATTTAATGTGACTTTTTGTTGATAAATATTTTCATTTTTTTTGGAATAGTTTCCCATTAATTTAACCAGTTAAGTCGAAACCTAGTAAAGTTTTTCAATAAATTAATTGATTTCAAGTTTAACCCAAATCGGATCCGGATATTGTCCTCTAAAAGGAGTTCCGGAATAAATATATTCCGATTAAATAAAGCGATAAAAAGTGAATAAATTTAATGCTGTAATGAATGGTTGAAAGTGGTATAAAACGACGCAAAATTATAAATGAGTTAACAATTGTCAGCAATTAATTTGAATTAATTGGTCGCTAATAATAGTGACAAACATTAGGTATGTTTTAATGGATTAAATTTCTTATAATTAATCAAAAAAAACTGTTACGACTTTTCATCAAAAACAAGCACTTATTTGTCTAAACATCTGACCTTTAAAACTGTCTTAAGACTAAAATTAACGTTAAGTCAATTATTTTTTTAAAAATCACTAAAATTTTCAAAGTTTTCAAAGTCTACTCAAGAGTTCAATTAATCAAATAAATTGTGAATACATTACCAGAGGATTGACACAAACGCAAACAAATTTTTACAAATAATTAATTGTATCATGTTCAATGTTCAATTACTATACATGTTATGCTTGACTGGATGTTCTGTCAATTGATTGTTATTTTTTGCTCAAAAATTTTCGTCTGAAAAAATAGACACAAAGACTAAAAAAAATAGTTAGGACTTAATTTTCAAACAATTTTCTGAATAATAATTACTTTCCATTCATTACAGAACTTAACGGAAACACAATTTTCTATAAAAACATTGGAATAAAAAACTTTCCAATAAAAACATTTTTGAAGAGAACTCAGCATATTTTGCATGAACATATTTTCCATTGGTAAATCTGTCCAGTTCAAAAAACAAATTGAATCACCTTTTCGTCTATTTATTATAACAACAAAATGATGTGAAAAATATTCGATTTATTTTCCGAAAGGAAGGAATTGAATGACAACAACAATATAGTAATGGTTTAATAGGAAGGACAAGCATAGGAAGGACTCAATCGTTTGGTTTCGTGGAAATACTCTTTTCAATAGATCTCTGGGAAGAGAGAGAAGCGAATCAATGAATTGGAAATTATTGAGAATATAATAAAAATCGGAACAAAATTTTTGGTCTGACATAAAAAAATGAAATATTTTTGGAAAAGAGATAATAGATTACAAATAATCGTAACTTTATGTTCAATACTATCGTTAACTACGGGCTCATTGACATTGATTTGGCTCAAGACTGACAACGTATTAGGAATACTGTTATTAGTTTTCGGAACAATTCAACTGATTTGTGGCCTTTCGTTGATCGCAATTAAATACTTGAAAATCAAAAACAGTTATAATTTAAATAATAACACAATAACTCTAAACGAGAATCCGATTGAATGGCAAAATATAATAACAGAGAACCAGAACTCAGTATTTTTATTGTGAGAGACAACAGAATAAAATTGTGAATAAAAGTCTATTAAAATCTCATTTCAGTCATCACTCGCAACACAATTGAGATTTTATTTTATTATTTTTGATTCGTTTTATTAAATCTATTCTTTCACTAAACTTGACATTAATTCGAGTTTTTGTTAACTCTTTCTCATATCTATCCTACCCTTAAAGGGTTGAAGGAATTGCTATTAAAATCAAATATTGTTTTTATACATTCATTTGATTATATTATTTTGATTCAGCCTTTTCTTAATTGAATTGAAATTTTATTTTAAATATTTATTTTCAATTCATTTGAGTCACTCATTCTATCAACTCTTCATTCAATACAATATTTGATATGATTTTCAATGCAAATGACAGAAGTCTTAAAATAAATTCTCATTTTCCGATAGACAACAAAAATTAATTAATCTTCGAATAGAAAATTCAATTAAATATTTATATACACGAAAGGGTCATAAACTCTATTCCAGAACCTATTGCTGTGAATAAAGGTTTTGATTTCAAATCATAGAAATTCATGATTTTTTCAAAGTATGACTGATTCAAATTGAATTTTTCCATAATTATCCATGGTTATTTTGAGACTCTTATTGGAATTTAATGGTGACGAGGGTTAACTCATATCAAGTTTATAGAATGTTTTGAAAATAATATATTTATTAATTGAATGCATTTATTCATTAAATGTTATTCAAAACCTTAAAAGTGTTTATCATTTCAAACAATTTATTCAAAAAATAATTTTATTTTTGATTTTTGTCTTAAATTCAATTGAAGTTGGGCTCAGTTTTCGTGAATAATCAGAATATATCTAAAAATGATTCGGAATGAAAAACAACAAGAATTCATTGTCTTTGAAATTAACCCGAGTTATAGACTCTGGGAATAATATTTGTGGAAACATATGAACCGAACCGAAGAGCAGTCCTTTAAACTAATATTTAACTAAAGGCCACTCTATTTGCAGACAAAATCCAATCCAATAAATATAATACATATTTGTGTTTAATTTAGGAATCATTTACTGATTGAAAACAGAGATATTTAACTCAATTTTCATTAGAATTACTAAAAGGCATTGAATTTCTATAATTTCTCTGTCGATGACTTCTGTCTGTCGATTGAAATAAGAGTCGTTCGGTAAACAGATTTTTGATATGAAGACAACTCAAACACCAATCAGAATAAGAGTCCCGTATATTGAGTGCAAAAACATTTCAATCTATGATTCAAAGGAAAAAAATTTGAATAAACGGAGAAACTCTTCGGACATTGATTAGCACCCCATCAACACTGTGGCTAGAAGTGTCTTGTAAGAGTGTCTGGGTTACATTATTGTGTGGTTCCTCTTACCCTGACAACCTATTTTTGTTGGCCCTGTTTGCTAAGCCCTGATCAAAAAATTTTGCGAATTGTGTGCCCATCAGCTCAACCATAAAAGTATGGATTGAGTTACAGATTCTGGATATGACTTTGAAAAACAATTGCCTACACTGTAAGCAAGCTACATTTCAAACTAGAGTTTTATCGATCAGAATAACTGGAAAACAACTCCTGATATTCAAATTAAATTCGTTTTATTTATATACAGTTCTTAGTATTTAGTATTGATTTTTATTTTATTTGTTGTCAAATATTATCTATTTATTGATTTTAGTGTTACTGTAAATGAGCTAAACTTGAGGTTATATATGGTTTTACTGCACACAATGTGTTCAATACTTTACGTATTGCGATATTATTTAAGCCTAACGTCGAGTCCAACCATAATCAAGGGTAAGGGGAGTCACATGTGATGTGAGGGTGTGTTCACTATTTTTAGCATTTGTTCAGTTTTTATAGAGATCTACATCCAGTCCCCAACTCTGACTAAACCCAAATAAATTTCTATTTAAATTTCAATTAAAAGTTGAATTAATAGCTGAATGATGTTAACAAGATTTTGATATTATGACCAAGATGATTTATTTGTAAAATTATTGAATTAAATCAAGACTAGACTCAACTAAACAAAACAAAGAGGACTGGAATCAGTTTCGATGACTATCGATGTCTATAGAGATCGGTTGAGTTGAAAGCGAAGGGAGGGTTGGCTCTGACAGTGCGAGAGTGAGTGCAATGGCTTTGGTGTGTGAGTCAGACAAAGAGAGTTTTGAGCGAAAAGAGAGAGAAGTTTGAAAAAGAGAGGGAGAAGTGAAGAGAGAGATAGAAGTGAAAGACTGAGTGAGTATTGCATTCGTATTGCTATTGGTTTACGAACTCTAACACTGAATAGTATTGTGTAGTGTTTGAAGTGTTTCTCAGTTTTGCAGACCTTTTGTTCAAAAAATTATTAGTGAACTCAACGCCAATACAATGTTAACACATTAGACAACTATTACTGTTTTGAATCACATTTTAATTAATAGTTTAAACACTTATTCACACAAATCATCATTAATTGTGTTATTAAGACAATTATCTGTCGATAGATCCGATTGTCACCGGATTTCTCTGATAATAACTATTGAAAAGTTGTGACCAAAAGTGTGTTGACTGTAAACAAAAGCCAAAGACATTGCTTTCTATTGATCTCAACTTTTGTGAAGACAATAATCAATACTTTTTTTTATATATTTGATTAACAATTGTTTTAACGACTGCCATAACCACCGAAATGATGGCAACACTGGCCTCGTCTTCATCGGTGTCATTGTCATCGACCTGTTCTTTGTCGACAATTAACGATATCGCAGCCGAATTGATAACATCCAACAGTGCGACCAACGGACCAATTGGAGGCCCGACAGTGGCCTCCCTTCCCAACGGTTCGTCGACGAGTCCGCACAATGAGCCGAACCACCATTCGGTAGCTCACAGACAATCGCTGACCTCATCTTCGCCGCCACTGATAGCGCCTTCGCTGAGCAAATGTCCGCTTTGTTCGGAGGCTTACGTTCAGCCAAAAGTGATGGCCTGTTGTTTCGCTACCTTCTGCCAGACATGTCTCGACAAAATACTGGACAGTCCCGACCGTATCAAATGTCCCGGTTGTGGACACGAATCCCTACTGCCTTCCAATGGCGTCGCTGGTATGTCATTGTCTTTAACTTTTGACTTTTGATCCTTTCTTTTAACTCATTAATCAATTGACAAAATGTTTTTGAACTAAACAAATGATAAACCGATAACTCGATTGTCAGGTCTTTTGTCTGACTACGCGACTGTCAATATGTTGGAACAGATCGCTGTATTGGACGCCAGTATCTCATCGAACGCCATGTCCTGCACCGGATGTAAGAGCAAAGAGTTGGCGGCCGTCGCCCGTTGTTTCGATTGCGCGAACTTTTTGTGTCCCAATTGTGTTATGGCCCACCAATTCATGCACTGCTTCGAAGGACATCGGGTCATGACTTTAGGCGAACCCCAACAGAAGGACATCACATCCACTCACAGACCAGTCGTCTGCTGCAAACACTCCGAAGAGATGAAGTATTACTGCCGTAGTTGTGATGTCCCGCTTTGTAAGGAGTGCTGTGTCTTTGACCACCCGAAAGGCCTTCACGATCACGAATATCTGTCGGACGCCGCACCCAAACAGGTATGTCCTCAACCCTTATCTAAAGTGATTGTCTTTGTCTCTAAAAGTATTGCAAGCGTTGGCTCTTTTGTTGTTATGTTTTTCAATAGATTTGTGCGAAAAATTGTAATTCAATGGAAAATAACAAACATTTTCTAACTATATGTCTGATAGTGTTATTCACTTTCAGTTTTTAATTTGTTTTTTATTGAATTTATTTGACTCAACGCTTGAGTTGATCCCTCTCTCCATCCAATGTCTGTCGACGTCTAACCAAAAAATTATTGAACCTTTTTGTTCGTAATTCAGATTTTTATCGTTACGGCTCTTCTGCCTGTGGACTCCCCCTCAGGCGCCACCCCCTCTCCCCCTGTTTTGCTCTCTCTCTCTCTATCTCTCATTTTTCACTCTCTTTCTCTATATATCACTCTTTTTGTTATTTTATTTTCATTTTATTTATTCGTAATATAAGTTCAATAACTCTATTATTATTTTATATGAAAAGCAATAATAGCGAAGAAAATACACAAAAATGTTGTGTTTTTTTGAACTAAAAGCCTATGTTTTGCACATTTCTTGTGGACAATGAACTGAATTATGAATAATTGATTGGCTTTTTGTAATGTCTGTCATTAATATATATCTTATTCGATGTTTATCTCGAATATTGAATCAATTGTTTGATTTATAGGTCGAACAGTTGACCCGAATGGTAGACGAGGGACGGGTAAAGATGTCTGAACTTAACCATACGCTCAAGACATTGGATCAGGTGACCAATCGGTTGCAAATACAACACCAAAAGGCACAGCAAGAGATAGGAGAGGCCTATCAGTTCTACCTATCAATGCTTGAAGAGACCAAAATAGAGTTCCTTAAAGAATTGGACGACATATTCAACTCACGAATGGTTTCCCTGACTCTACTCACGTCTAAAGTGGAGGAAGCGGTCCGTAAGACACAACAGATCTCGTTGTTTATGGACAGGACTCGAAAGTTTGCGTCGGCGGCAGAAATGATTCAATACAAGTCAGTCATTGACAGCAAACTGCAGGCTATCCTTAACTTCAATCCCGACGCTAACATACCATCGCATGAACTCGAGTTCGTATCCAACTATCAGGCGATTCAGGTATGGCTTCCCTCTTATATTATATTATATTATGACTCATACATCTGTTTTACGTTTAATTTTTTTCTGGTTTTTTGGTTTTTATTGATTTTATTTCTCATATATTCTGTAAATGAATGAAATTTTGTTTTACGAATGGATTGAATGGATTCTATGCTTTTACTTCGCGCTGAGTTAACCTCTAAAAACGGAGTCTGAGCTTATGTTGGCATAAACTCTGGTATTGAGTTCAAGTTCGCATCGATTCAGTCGAAAATAGTTGATTAGAAGAGAGGCTGATGTCTAGCGCTTTCAATACCATGTTATATAGAGGATAGGCATTAGAACAGAGGTTTTCCAATATATAGTCAGCATTGAGTGCATGCGTTCAAAAGCGTTTGAAATCAGAAAAATTTCCATCCATTGTATGGAATATCACTGTCTTTCATATGCCTTCTCTCCGTTGGCTACGGCTCTGTATGTGTGCTGTGCTGTACAGAGCGCTCATAAACAACCGTCGAAACGATTTTCCAACGTTTTTCGTAAACAAAACCCCAAACGCTTTGATCGAAGGCCCAGAATAGCAAAGAAGGAAAGGGAGGAGAAGGAGAGGGAGGACCTCACTATTGTAAATAGAAATATATGGGTGAGTACAGCACAGACATAACGGTTGGAAGAAAGGTGTCTGTGCTGTCTGTGGCCCAATTCCGCTCACAAATGCCATTCTCTGTGTAATATACGAATTGGAAGTACGACTAAAACATAATCCCTAGCTATCGATACACACGACTATACTGACAGCTAATACCATACACTTAATGAAAAACATGGCCCTCACTCTCCCCCTCTTCCCTGTCCTCCGTTCTCCTCCACCGCATCTCTCTTTCTATTCGCTGCGATTTTTGCGACGATAATCAACTATTTGTCTCTACTCTGGTCTGTATGTCTGTCGATCTGTGTCTAGATTTTTGTTTTGGTCCTCTATTTCCCTCTTCTCTCATACTTTGGACTAATGGTCTGTTTTTCTAATAAATAATGTATCGAATCCTAAGTCGAGTCAACATCTCTTCAAATGCTTGCATTGGATGTAAAACTCAGATCTAAAACAAGACTAAGAGCTGAAACATATTTGTTTATATTAGAGGGGGAGAGGGATATGAGAGGGACGGACACAATAATATTATTTTCCTGTTTGAGTCCAATATATATAAATAAAATAATAATCAGTAATAAGTTATTCATTAATCTGTTTAATAGTTTCCTTGGAATTTGTTTTTCTCTTTTCATTTGACTATTAATTTGGTTTTGTTTTTGTTTTCCATTCGGTTTCCAAAAGAAATGTCTCGAGTGTTGAACTTAAGAGTAGTTGTAGTCTAGATATTCTCAGAAGTGATTAATTTTTCACTTCTTCAGTCTCTAATGTATTCGTCTATCAGTTTTGAATGTCATCTGATTTTAATAAACAGTTAGACATATGTTTCTCCGATCAAAAGAAAATGTTATTCACTGAGTTTTCCGCTCTTTTTATGTCTAATTAATTTATTCCCATTCCTTGCTATCATTTGACAAAATCTTGACATCAGTTTACTTGAGAACTCATTTCTTCACATTTGAGTCATAAATGTTTTTCTTTTGATTTTCTAATAATTGGATTCATTTAGTTTTTTTGAGACTCAATTTAGAGTCAATTGTTTCGTAAAATTTGTCTTCACTTCAAATGAATTTATTTTTTAGATGACTCTCAGATTAATGACTCATATCTGTAGCCAAAACATACCATTAGACAACTTCTTGTTGTTCTGCTCCGAATCAATCGATTTAATGGACAAATATTTCCTCAAATTAATGCAATTCTGTTATTCATACGGTTTTGGTGTTAGTCATAGACAAAAATTCCCCGATTATTCATCTTTTGATCTTTTCCTACAATTTCTTTCTTCTTTAATTAGGAAAAATATTTTCGGTTTTTTCAGAACAAATATTCAGTGGAAGTCATTTATTCCGTGTTTTGAAAGCAATATATTTTGTTTGATAGAGTAGTCACTAGTAGTGGTAATAAACGTTTTTTTCTTGTGTTTGATTTTTCTCGTGTCTGCATATTCTGGTGGCGAAACATATTCTGGTTGAATACGAAATCGTTGACCTTTTCTTCGCCACTTTTTCTCGTATGGGATCAAAAAAAAGATGATTTGATAGTTGAGAGCTAATCAACTTTTTTAATAGTTTTTAGTTTTCTATTCCATTCATTTGAGTAAACATTACCCCCACTACTCGCCTCTCTCTCTCTCTCTCTCTCTCTCTCTCTCTCTCTCTCTCCCTCCCTCTCCGTCTGTTGAGTGATTGAATTGAAAAATACATCGAATGTCTCTTTGATATCAATTTTATTTATTCATTATTTGAATGAATGACTTCAATCTAAAGTCAAAGACATTTTAGAAATTTTATTTTAGTTTTGGTTCAAATGACAGACCGATTGATGACTTATTCTTATTGTTTCATTGAATTTAATTATCATATATTTGGGTGAAATTTGATTTAAAATACAGACTTCTTATCAAATTCTTTGAATTAATTTTGTATTCATTATGTGAGCACTCATTTATTGATGTCTCCAATGTTCCCATCCGTTGGAGATAAGAGAGCAATGGTTTCTCACTTTTGATTGACTTTATACTGACTTTAATTATACATAATTGAGAAGTGAATGCAAATGCAATCGATTCGAGTCTTTTTTAGAAATCTTTGCCATCAGTCGGATGTAAGGCCCATAAGACGGGTGTAAACGCCTTATTTGTAAAGAAAGAAATTGTGGTTAACGTCCGCTAAATATTAGATTATATGCCCTTTCATTATATGTTTAGCCAAAATAATAAATAAAAGTCAAACTCCTTTCTCTATTCTTATGGCTATCCACTAATGGATATATAATCAAAACCTCTTCGAGTAGTCAATTATAAAAAACAACTAAAAAAAGTCATTTGTTTTTGAGAAACAATAATAAAATTGGAATTAATTGAAATATTTTAATAGAGGACTGAAATAGCAATTAATTTATTATAGTTTTTGTTTCTTTGTTCCCAATATTTTTTTTCTCAACTGTTATATAAGTCTTCGAGTTTTGAAGTCTTCATATCAAGTCTTGAGGTTCAAAGTTCTTACAGTTTTGGGTAAATAATAGTTTGATTTCTGTCCTTTTTTTCCCTTCAATTGATTTAAAGTGTCGTTGAATTTGGTGTTTGTGTTGTTGTTATCGTTTTTCATTATCTGTGGCTCAGAATAATTTTTTTTGTCGATCTTTTTCGGGCTTTTTATTTGGAAACTCAGAATTTTTATGTTTTTTCATTTGAACCCAATCTTAAGGATTATATTATTTAATAAATTTTTATTATTATATTTTATAGTATTTATAAATATGTGAACAATTTTTTTTTCACCATTCAATATATAGTTGAGCCACAGATCTCTTATTAATGTTTTTTTGCCATTTATTTTATTGCAATTTATTTTTCATACGTTTTGTCACGCGATTTAAATTCAATGTCTCTTTGCGTATGTCTTTCCCCTCTTTCTCTCGGTTAAGATCCTTATTATAAGTTCATGACTTGTGTGAGACTCGCTTTAATTGGCTGACAATCCCTTGTCTTTTATACTCCAATCGACTCTTTCAACGATTTTCCAAAACTATTATATAATTGCATTCATTAAACATTAGACATAACCACATGAATACTGAATATTATATTAGTGTTGAAAAAACACAATTATATTCACAAGTAATTGATTTTCATTAAAGCATTTTTGGTGCCTAAACACAGTTTCCAACCCTTTGTTTATTTATTTAATGCTTTTTATTAACCGAAAAGTATTTGAAAAACACTTTAAGTTATAGACTTTTGAACTCTTTTTCGGATAAATTAAGAAAATCTTTTGAAAAGAAATATTTACAATAAGTACTACTTTTGTGATTATTCGGTAAAATTGAATAATTATTTACAAATTAGGGCTTAATTTGGTATTAATTCGATTGTTTTCATAGAAATTAAGGCAAATATAATGAAAAATAAGAACACATTAAGTGTGTAATGAGTTTATTCAACTTAATTAACACTTCTTTTAATTAAACTTTAATTAAATTGAAATAAAATGTTATTTAATTAAAACATAATTCACTCTTTAGGTCGGAATACGAAACACATTCGGTTACATCCGTTCCTCTTCGAGCGATGGAAAGCAGCCACCGATCAGTCGTCCCAATGGCTTGAATTCAACTATATATCAGAACGGCTTCGACTCCACACCGAATCTCCTGTCGAAGCGGTTTGGCTCAAACACAACCAATTCCTGTAACAATGGGTCCGTCTCATCGATCCGATCGTTCTCTTCGGCGTCAATAACCGATCCGTTGAATATGTTTTACGAGAAGTGGTCCATCGGTGGCAGTGGTGGCGGCGGAAGCGGTTCCTCTCCAGACTCTGCCCTATTCACTAACGGAAGCGCAACTCTAACCGAACAGTTCAACGCACTGTCCGATCCTGTAATCGATATATCGGCGAAACTGATCTCCGCCTCATCTCTACTGCCGATCAAATCCCAAATAAAGAGACAGAAAATGATATATCACTGCAAGTTCGGCGAATTCGGTGTTATGGAGGGCCAGTTCACCGAACCCTCGGGTATTTCCCTTTGGTTTTTATTGCTCTTCTCTTTTCTTGTTTTTTATTCTCTTCTTTTTTCGCTGACTTAACACAACATACCATACCTTTCGAGTCTAATAACCTTTAAATCTAAGCGTTTGTATCGAAAGCTCTAAAAAACTAAAAGATTTTTTGTCTGACGTTTGCTATCGATTTTGTCTGAAACAGGAGTTGCAGTGAATGCGCAAAACGACATAATAGTGGCCGACACTAACAACCATCGCATTCAGATCTTCGACAAAGAGGGACGATTCAAGTTCCAGTTCGGAGAGTGCGGCAAAAGGGACGGCCAACTCCTGTACCCAAACAGAGTGGCGGTTGTCAAACAATCGGGAGATATCATTGTAACTGAGAGGTCGCCCACACACCAGATCCAGATCTACAACCAATACGGACAGTTCGTACGCAAGTTTGGCGCCAATATTCTGCAACACCCGAGAGGAGTGACCGTCGATAATAAGGGACGCATTATTGTTGTCGAGTGCAAGGTATGGCTCATTTGACCACTACTTCAATCCATTTCATTACTCATTGAAAGCATGCATTCAAGTGATGAACCCTTTCCTGACAGACACTAAGTGTTGAACAATTGCTTTACCGGATTCTGATTTAATTTATAAATAGATTTAGTTTTAAGTTTGAAATCCTATACTTTTGATAAGTTTTTGAGCATTTAATTGATACTTATTTGTTGATCAATAGGTGATGCGAGTCATAATATTTGACCAAGTTGGAAACGTATTGCAGAAGTTCGGTTGCAGTAAACACTTGGAGTTCCCGAACGGAGTTGTCGTTAACGATAAGCAGGAGATCTTCATTAGTGACAATCGGGCGCATTGTGTCAAAGTGTTCTCATATGACGGCAACTTCTTGCGCCAAATTGGCGGCGAAGGTCTGACCAATTACCCGATCGGGGTCTGCATTAACGAAGCCGGAGAGATATTGGTGGCCGACAACCACAACAACTTCAACATAACTATATTCACTCAGGACGGGTGTCTCGTAAACGCATTGGAGTCAAAGGTGAAACACGCCCAGTGCTTCGATGTGGCCCTCATGGACGACAACAGCGTAGTGCTGGCCTCAAAAGACTACCGCATTTATATCTACCGCTACCTACAGCTGCAGTCGTTGGCCGCGGCGGTGGCCGCTTCTGGTATTTGTTAGACACCGTTCCACTCCTCCACCACCTCATATATATTCGTTTGACATATATTTTGCACTACTTATACACTTCTTGAATGTCTTTCCCCGTCTGTTCCGATGCCGTACCCAATCGGCCATTGATTCGCTCTTCGAGACCACTAATCGGGAGACGAATCCGAAGACGTTTTAAATTTGCATTTCATATAACTTTTTGCGATCAAAATATATGAGTGTTTTTCGCGCAAAAACTCAAAACTAAATCACATTTTGTTTTCGATTTATTCAACTTTTTTAGTGAATTATATATTTAGCGCCAAAAATGATCGTTGAATTGAATTACTATTACAATAATTACTACAAAATTGGGACGTCGTCTCACGTCTCAATCGAATTAAGGGATCAATTATTATATAACTTATTGATTATTATCATATGATTGCGTTTTTCCAGTTTTTTATTATTTATTTTTATATAATATTATTGAGAAAAGTATCTCTTTATTGAAGTATTTGGCGAAAAGTTGTCTCACTTTTTCTCAAAACACTTTATTAATTAGTTTTTGGTTCAAATTTCTATTTGAAATGAAAGACAAATTTATTATTAATTAATCGATATATCGATCGAAAGTTTTAATTTTTAAATGACTTTAATAACTAAATTTTGTTGTCCTTTAAAGTGAATAATCGAAAGCTATAATAAGCAAAAATCGTATACAAATGATATACAAACAAAACAATGAGTAATGTTTTGCTATAAAAAGCAATAATTGATTAATAATTTTATTATTGATATTTGAAACAAACAAATGTATGTTCTGTTAGTCGAGTGTCGTAGCGGTTAATGATTGGGAGAAAAGCCGTCGAAAATCATTGATTGATAATATGATATGGATTTTGATATTATTGTTATTATTATTATTATTGAATAATTGACTTTATTTTCTGGTCTTTTGTTTTGTCTTTTTTATTTGATTTCTTTGTTTATTATTCGCTTATTATTATTATTTAACAATTTTTTAGTTTAGTTTAATTAGTAGACAAGAGAACGCAAAACAAATACATTAATATATTGATTATTAATTGAATTTAAATCCATATTTATATACCTATGACTAGTCATCTATCAAGTTCTATATCATAATCCCCAGACAGTTACCGAAACCCCTTATCTCTAATATTATTTTTTGGTTGGACTGCACTGACACCCGCTAATTGACTCCTCTCATTGTCGACTACCGACAGAGTGTTTTTTTACGCTTTCCGTTCAGAATCTTCTCCAATAGTATTGCTTTTCATTTATTAGTTGATTATTATATATCGACCACAAACTGATCGATTAGTTATTTTTTAATTTTGTTGTTTTATTGAATAAGTTATTAATTTTTTAAGAAAATCAAATGATTGTTCACTAAATGGCATTACTATTGATTCGCATTTATTATTATCAGACAAATAGATATTTTTTTTCGCATTACATTTGATTTTTGTATTGATTTTTTTTGAATTGATTATTATTATTATTATTACTATTATTTATATCATTTATTGTTTGATTTTGATTTTGTCGCCCCTTTTTATACCCAATTATTTAATTTATTGATTAAGTTGTCTGAAAATTAGTTGAAAACATTTGTAGCTTTTTTTTGTTTGTTTATTAATATTTTGTGTTTATTTGCTCTTTAATTGAAAGACTTTTTTAAAAATACTTTCATTTATTATTTGATTTATTATTATTATTATTATTGTAATGATTAATATGTTTTTTGTTGTGTTTATTATTATTATTATTGAAATGTAATAATTACTTCCTTTCACTTCAAATAACATCACAATTACTGATGAAAATCACATTTAATTTTTGTGTTCTTTTGATTTGATTTTTTAGATTTATTTTATTGTTTATTGGATTTTAATTTTGATTAATAATAATAATAACAAAATAATGGAAAGTATGACATAATTACAGGTAATTGATATCTAACGATGAGTTAGGAAAAGATTGTCAGTGTTTTTGCAGAAAGACTTTGACTTTTAATTCAAATATATATTTAACGATAAATTGTGCGTTGATTTGGACTTTGATAGTAAATGAGGAGAAATACATTTAAAAAGTTGTGTATCTATTTGTTAGATAAAACATATTAACATCAGATCATTGGCCAAACATTTCATCAATTATTAAATTATAACTATTATTAGTACTACTGAACCATAATCTCAAAGATATCGCTCATTGAATGGCCGATTCCTAAGTCACAAACCAATTGTCTGATTGTTTACTGAATCGACAGTAGTTTAAAGTGTCAGACAATGTCTTAACTCTTTTTTATGGCTCGGAATGCATTCATTAGATGAATATTTTGCCACAATATTTAGATTCTGATTAATATTATTCAAAACATATCGCAAATTATTATTAGTTAAGAAAAACAATAATAACTGTTGTATTGATTAGACATTCAATTGACTGCCAATTATTATTGTGAGACAAAAAATGAGTTAATTTTTAATTTTTTTAAACACAAAATCATTTCCGAATTGATTAGAATCTGAATCGAAAAAAAAGTTTGAATTTAAGTTTAAATTTGCAGTTATTTTATTCATTGATATATTGAATTATGAATATATTTATTGTATTTATTAATTATTAAGACTTAAACTTCACCTGACATTCAAATTTCATAACTTTTTGCACTTCATTATTGAATTTTTCATAAATGTGTTGAAAATATGATGTTTTTTATTATTGATTGCGATTATAATTAATTATTAATTATTGTATTATTCTATGCAACTATTGGTTTGACTCTTTTTATACACCCATTTCGACAGTTGAACAGCACATCAATTGTAACAAATTGGTGTCAAAGTCAAGCTCTCAATCACCTGAATATTTGTAATCAATTTTTACTATTAATTGATTCAATGTTTCATTTTTTATAACATTTTTTTTATTGAGATTTTTAGTCAAAGCTTAGGTATGAATGGAAATTAATTACTCTTGGATTTTGAAATTATAATTTACCCTATTCTTAGTCCTGAGCTTATATGTCGTGTGAATAACTATTTAATGATTTCCAATAATTGTTTCAAAACGATTGTAAACCAGAGAAATGAGATTTTAGTTAAGAAAACACTTTTTTCTAATCAATAATTTGAGGCAAAAGTTTTACTTTCATTTTATTGATATATATTATAGTCTATTGAAAAATATTTCTATTAATTGACTGAAACTCTTCCAAAGTGTTATCTAAAGCCTCGTCCAAAACAATTGACCATTTGATCGATGAGTCGAAACAAAAATTCAATTCAATTGTAGAACAAAATCATGATTTTAATGATAATTCCGAATCAATTCCCGACACAACTCAGTGTCGAAACGAGTTCTCATTTTTTTCAAAGAATTCTCTCAAAACACAAGAATTTTGTGACAATTTTTTTCTCTGTTTTTTATTTTTCAAACAAATTCTATATTTAAACGAAAAAAAAAGTTTCGAAACATTAGTTAACTTATTATATAACCAATTATTAGACTCGTCTTTAACTCAATCATTGAATGTTATAATAGATTTGAAAAAAACATTAAACAAAACAAAAAACAAAATATATTTATGCCTTCGATTGGATTCTTTGTATTTTTGTGTCTCAAATGCTATAAAAGTTATTCAAATAGTGTCTAAAAATGTTTGGGTAATGTTTGGGTAATAACTGTTTCAGGACTTATGCCTCTCATCGCTGAGAGTCAATTAAAATTACAAAATTGCTGTCAAATCACATTTGAAACGCTCAGGTCATCTAAATTACTGTCTAAATGTCATAACTAAAAGTTGAATCATTGAATTACAGCAAAAATAGTATTTCTTTTATTATATAAATCAATGAATTTATTGCTTCAAAAATAAAAACAAAAAGTATTTGAAAAACAGTATTTTCACAAAAAGATTATATAATCAGTTATTGTAATGAAGTTTAAAGTGTTTTAATTTTTCTTATTATTACATAATATTTGCCAAAACATTACGAAAATCAATAATTATTTGATTTATTTGTTAATTCATTATTTGGTACAAAAAACAGACGAAAACAGAGAAATAATTGAATTTATTATTAATTATTGATTTTTAATATTTATTACTATTATTGCGATTATTATTACAATTCAAATGATTATTAACTATTAATTAATTGATTTGTTTTATTGAACGAAATTATTGTGTGCGCAAACATTTCAGTGTAATTAGAAACTGTTGCCCCACTGTTGGTCAAAACGAATCACCAAGATAATTTCCAATTCTATCTAAATTTCAATAATATGCCCAAGACAAACAAATATTTATCGATGCATATAACCGCCTTTATATTTATACGTGGAGGTGTTATATAGAAACGATCTTGGTTAATTTTTCCCCACAATTTCCATTTTGAATCAATTTCGAGGAAAAAGTTAATCAAAACGTTTTTATTTCACCGAAAAAAAAACAATTCTTTGCATTTAATCCAAGCGTTAACTGAAGAATAAACTGCAGAATAAAAACAAGACTTTAATCTAATTATTATAATAATAGTGTTATTTCAATATTTAAGAACCGTATATATCAATACATTTCTATTAATTCTATTATTATTATTATTATTACATTAAATGTCAGTTTATTACAGACTTTTATACCACAAACGACTCACTCATTATATTCTAATTAATATATAATCTATTGAAAGAGATTTTATTGAATGTGTGCTAAAAGTCAGACAAAAAATAAGATGTTTTAAAAAATTTTGATTTTTTGATTCAATCAATTTGTAGCTCAATTTGTGAAAAAACCATTAAAACAATAGTTATCTTAAAGATTAAAATGATATACAATTGAGGGACAGTCGGCACTAAAATCTAAGACATGAGTTGATTCGTGGATTACATCGAAGTTAGTGTCGATTTAGTGCTCATCTCGAACTCAATTACAACAAATGCATTGTTTTTATATAATTTATATGAATTTTAGTACTTATTGTAATTTTTTGCTATTTATTTATAAAAATATTAGTAATAAAAATGTTTTGTCTAAAAATATATGAGTTTTAACATTAATTG
>JAQIXV010000212.1:0-66454 GCA_034700625.1 Tectocepheus velatus
TTGTTTTATATGTCATTTTTCATTACCAAAGGCGGGGAGAGAGAGAGAGAGAGAGAGAGAATTTTAAAATAAACTTCAATCAATGGAAATCTCCAAACAATTAGTGTTTGATTACTAAAAGAGTAATTTTTGACTAAATTTTTATTTTCACTAAATTTTCCCAAACTTTTAACTTTTGAGAAAACTTTTGGCCAAAGAATAAGAAAACATTAATTAAAGCGAAAGAAAATTATTCGTTAAGACTATAATTGATTAATATTTCAAAATTAAATTACTTCGATATTAGTCTCGGATGATATGAAAAACCCTTTCAATTCAATTAAAGTTAATCTTTGGGAAACGCTATCCGTTTAATCAAAGATACACTGATGAGCACAAAATGCATTGGATATGCCTTTCCTCTCTTAAGTCATATTTTGTGAGCACAGACTCATTATTCAAAGAGTGGAGGACTACCACCAAAAACACTACAACACAACAGACAGTAGTATTTGAAAAATTTTAATTAGACTTCTCTTTACTTTAATTAAAAAACTTATCCAATGTTTCGAAGCGAACGATGAAATTGATTAACAAATCTTTTAGTTTTGTTTTGAAAACCGATCGCTACCTAACAGTGAAAAGCCATACACCGAAGCCATACAAAAAAAACGGATGGCTTTTCGTTCTAAAAATTAATTGCATTTCAGAAAAATTAAAATAATTTTCACTCAAAACAGATGATAGAGAACTACAGAAAGATTTTTCTTCTTTATATTTCTGGTAATTATTTCCATTGAATTATTAATTCAAATCACATGTGAGTATAAACTCATCAATAATTTTGTCCTTAAATTAGGGCAATCGTTGGGCTATAATAAAATCATAGTATTAATGGAATGACCAGGGTACTGGCATATTGAAATCCAAGCTCATTTGAAATTTAAATTAATTGCAAATTCAAATTTGAAAAACTATTGATATCTGGAAAAGTTTTAATCGCAAGAGTTTTGCAAATAATTAATCAAGCTCATATTTCTAGCACATACACAGTGTTTGGCACATCCCTAACTCCTGCATCTCCTACTATAGGGCTACGCTTCAGTTGAAAGATAGTGTTTGAGTGCAGACAACAAATGAATGAAAATATTTTTGTGACTAAAAGTTAGTCGGAATCAGAATTAAGAGAATTATAGTCAACAGTCGTATGGAAAGAGAAAACGATTTTCACAACAAACACATGAACTGCAGGAAAATGACAGACAATTCTCCTTTGGGACAGTCAGGAGATGATGGTTGGAGTGGTAGTGCACAGCACAGCACAGGAGGAAAATTCTGCCGCACAGACAACAGACGCGTATATATTCCGCTGATTCAGTGTTTCTGAAGGAATCATATCGTCGTTCAGTTCAGTAGAAATTTTTCGGGTGGACTCATGGGACAGACCTCACGACTATAGCCGGTGCTCTTCACTCATGTGAGAGACCTCTTTTCCTAGCAATGAGTGGAGAGATAATGACTTTTATGAGTCGGAATCGCGTCGAGAAAAAGAAGGCATTCATTCATATCTACAATAGTTCTAATATTTTGCTCAAAAAAATCGTCTTTTGCTCTAAAATGAGTGTTAAGAGTGGAAACACATCTCAACACTTGACGAGTGAATGTGTATTCTATTGATAACAATCCCAATATATTTATGTATTAACGACATATTGGACCCACTTATCAATATATGGCAGATGAGTACCAAAGGGAACGGTAATAAAGGGAACAGTTATTGTCTATAGATATAGAAATATATATAAATATATTGTATACAAAAAGTCATAAAACCATAACTAATAAGACAATGCGATTCAATGGATTCCTCTCTACAAAGGTCTCACTCTTTTCAAACACAAAATCCATTATATATTTGGGATATATTTTTATTGACGTCTAATATAATAGTTCGATAGGAAAGCCTTATTTGGAGAAAGATATCCCATTCAAAAGGATAACAACACAAATATATCTGTTATGAAACATAACTCGAATTCAATAGTTTAGGTAAATATTTAACAAATCATAAGTAGGGATAAAATGTGTCGAAAATTGTATTTTTATTACATCTTTTTGTTCAATAGATAAGTAGATCCGAGGCTAACACGAGAGGAAAATCTAACGTTTTATTTGTTTATATACTCGATGTCCATATTTTTGGGGGAAAACACTCAGAATAAGTGGACATAAATAGAAATAGATTTTGAGTCGCAAACGGCAACTAATGATTCAAATTGAAAGGGAAAGGGGTGTCTATGTGTTATATGACTGTTGGTATGTGAGGCGAGAAAATACTAATTTGAAAATTAAGTTAATTTCGTCACTAAATTAGTTTATTATGAGATCTGAAGCGAAAATCATAAAAATTATGTCTAATTATAATAAAAATGAAGAGAAAATGATAATCAGTTTTGTTGGCGAATAAGGAATTTCTTTTTGTCAGAAGAGATGAGAAATATTTTCTGTCATTAGAGTCAAGAGATGAGACAATTCTGTTTGAAATTATTATTATTAAAATCTATGATATTTTTAGACACAAAACTCATTTATATTTGAGAATAATTTATGTCATAATAGTTTTGGAATGAGATCATAGATTTCCAGTATATTTATCATCATTTTATTGCACAGAATATTCTGTACTCATATCTAATATTCAGTAACGAAAACAAAAGCTATTTTGCAGAAAAAGGAATTCCTCATTTAAAAAGTCAGCCAAAAATGCATTTCGATAACACTTCGCATAAATTTTTGATAAAATATATCAAAAAATTTTATATTAATATTTAAAAAGCATTTTATGACTCGAAAAGGTATTTCTCATAATTTTGACGTCAAATAAATATGAGTTAATTGAGTGACTCTTTTCTCAATCTTTTTCTCTAATAAACTATCGATTATATCAGAGAAACCCAGAATAAGAGGACAGGTATGACATTGAAAATGGATTGGAATGGGCTGACAGACAGATAAACCAAATGTTATGTTATTTCCCAAAATCGTGTTCAACACAAAAGTTATGCCAATTTTCCTCAATCTTGAAAAATTTTGACGACTGTCCTCATTGTTGCTATGGATGCCCTAAATTAGTGTCGTTATCAGGGAGTCAAAGGGAGTTTCTCGATTGTGGGCACACACATCATGAGTGCTCTGAGCGCTGGTATGCATGTGAAAGGTTATTAAGCATATCTCATAAATCACTAAATGACATGACATTCAACATATTAAAAGGTGGATATGTATTGCCTCAACTCATATAAAAACAGTACCCATTCCTCTTTTCGCGAGAAATCAATACATATCTGGAAAACACAGTGTTTTCCAGTTATTGAATGCCTCGGGTCTTCCTATCAGAGCACACCATAAATGCGAAAATACGTTAACAACACGTATTGTATTTGACTCTACTATTGATATACTGAACAGAATTAAAGAGACTATCATTTTATATATTAAGTGAATTTTCTAACCCCGGGTTCAGTTTTTCTTCTTTATGGGGGTAACCAAACAAAGACATCAAAACTATCATCAATTTGGTGATAGAAAAAACAAAACAAAATCAAATTAGCAAGTCAAATTTCAGACTACAATTAGCCCTGTTTTCCAAAAGGATTCAACGCCTGATTTAAATATTCTGTGCAAGCTCATTTAAATCAGAAGATAATTAGTAACCCCTGGTAACCGACTGGCAAATGCCATTTCCCTTTATTTTTGTTCAGTGCAGTGCTATTCAGTTAATAAAGAAAAATGTGATATATTTTTTGTCTCCCGTTATATAAGTCATTATTAGATATGTTTTTGTGCGATATGTGTGTATATGTATGAGTGACTGTCGGCCCCACCCGTTCACTCTCTAGCTTTGTGTGTCGGGTCCGTCGATGCAAATGACGGAACACTTCCTGCCAGGGATTGGACTAATGGGTCTCAACTTAACTCAACTCAACTTGTAACTTAACCATATATTTCAGACCCAACATTAAATTCCTTATCACCTGCCTGTGCACTCACTGCCAGTCCTTTGCACAGAATTATTTGTTATATTCCCGACAATTCACTATTTCTTTTTTGAAGCCCTTATTACAGTCTTATAGTATTTTATTATTATTTTAACCGATGATTGAGTACTAAAGAGTCGGATAAAGAATATTACAAAAAATTGTGACTTTTGATAGCAGTCTCTCCCCCTCTGAAACAAATGGGGAAAACAAAGTATAGAATATATATAAGATCAGTGAAAATCGATCGGAAAAGAGTAAATTTTTTGAATCATTTAAATTTCTTTTCATTTGTTGTGAAATAACTGTGAAAACTATAAAACATTTTTCACTCTCAAAGAAAATCGTATAAAAAATTTGAGTAATTTTCTCCGAAAAGTCTCACAAATATTAACTCATTTCCCAAAACGACAAAACATTTGTTGAAAGTTAGAGAAACTCTTCGATGAAATTGAAAACAAATGCGAAGAAAAACAATAAGAAATTCAATTATTATTATTCTGAGCGAAGAAAAAAAATAGTCAAATCTTAGCGGAAATCGAAACCCATTTTTCAAAATAAATGATTCAAAAAAGTCTTAAATTTTACGCCAATTTGTGTTTGAATTTGAAACAAAACTTTTCTCTTTTCCTGAAAATGACTCGACTCTCAGTGTTTGGGTTGAGAATCAAAATTGTATTCATTATTATTATGTCATTTAATTTGAGACACAATTGAAGCCAATGAATGAGAGAATGGGATTCTGTGCCCAAAATTAGTACTTATGGACGGCTCATATCAATGGCAATAAAATGGTATACGATTTCAAAACACTTTCCAAACGCTCTGACAATTGGATCGATTCAATACTCATTAGATGGGAATCACATACTTTTGTGCCAACAGTGCTCTGTTATGCTGACTCACAGCACAGCCACACATTGTATTCCTGGTATCAATTTTACTGCTGAATATCCTATGCCTTCCCATCCGCACAATAACAGAGAGAAAGTTTACTCTTTTGAAATCTTGTGCTGTATTTCCCTCCGTAGTCCCTATCCATTGACTATCCATTACCACAACATATAATAAAACAGTTGGATATATACATAGTCTGCAATTCAGGTGCGATATTACTGTTATAAAACTTAATATATTTGAAACGCGAGGAACGCCATAAAACTCAGCCTCTAATCCAATACAATAGAAAAACAGAGAGTTTTGAACCTAATCTCAAACTCAATACAAGAGTTTATACACAAAAACCGCAGAAAAATAATTACAGAATATATTTCAGTCAATATTTATTTCCCTTAAAATAAAGTGATCCTGAGCTCGAAAATACGTAAAGTTAACTAGCTTATTCAATAAACCAAATTCAGAAAAGGGAAAGGAAAAGGGATTCAAAAACAGTAAAAGGATTTATTGTTTCCTACATTTGATATATAATTATATAATAAATAACGAAAAATAGATTTAAATGAATGAAAATCATCTGACATTTGCCAGAATACTGTGACAGGAGAAGAGACTTCCAGACAAACAACAGAGCAGTTTCGGCCGGCGCTCAACGAACATCATATCAAAAGCACAGCACAACAAAAGGTGTATTTGCGTGTAGAGGAAATTCAAAGGGGGATAATGTTATGCCATCTAATTATATAATTACAACCAATTATTTTGTATATAAACTATTCGTTTAAATAAAAATTTTCTGTTGAAAAACATTAGTTTATTGCACAGAATATATTCATTTTATGCCGCATTAACTCAACCCAAAAGCTGAAGCCTTTAATTTAAATTTAGAGGCCATCAAATGCCAGTCAGGTATAACCAGGTTATGCTATCACTGCCCTTATCAAAATATGCTTGGTCACAAATTTGTAGATAATCAGACCAAAAAAAGTCTTATCATTTAAATTTTGAAAACCAAGAAAATAATGCATAAATTAAATACATTATTCAAAAATTTTATGAGTTACCATGCTAGTTTTATGACTCATTAGTTTGATTTACCGTCGATTGCCTATCCCTGGCTATACCGGTGCTCATAGAAAACTGACTGAACACTGAATTAACTGAAAGTTTATTCAACGATAAAAGACAGACAGATATTATACATCTCTTGACTGCTCTGTTCAGTGCCTGTGCTGTGCTGTGCGGTACTGATAGAGAACAATGAACGGTGAAGTCTTGTGTGCAGTCATTATTGGCCGCACAAGTCATTAATGTCTGTGCCTTTCAATACAATATCCAAAAACTATTATTTTATTTCATTTCAGTCTAATCTCTATTGTATTCCGATTTTCCCAAAAACTTTTTGAACAGCATTTCAGTCGACAAGTCGTCAACTCTGGTCCTAAATGTCTATTGAATGTCGTTTTTGTCTAAATTGTGGCCAAATGGCTACCAGTGCTCTCACTCTCTCCTTCTCTCTCTTAAATAGATTTCCCTTTTGGTGCGACTCTAGTAATGGTTAAGTGGAAGCCATGCGGAAAAGAAAACAGTTTTGTGAACTATTCTCAGATATATATCACTGTCTGGTGTATCTGGCGATGACCATGGTAGATAGTGTCAGTGTCGTTTTGTTTAAGGATAGTGTCGTCAACTTAAGTGTAAACAACAAATAAATTTGAATCTCTTCCTCACGAAAGACGTCCAAATATATACACAAAGGAAAGCGATACCCATAATAGATAAACAAGAATGTTTAACAATTTTAACATGGTCAAATAATTTCGAGTATTACTTTCACAAATATGTATCTCTCATTAATGTTCACAAATCAGTGGACATTATCTTAGTTTTCAATTTAGATAAGAATCAGACAAAAATGTTTGACTCATATTATGCTTTACAAGAAGTTTTCAAATTTCCAAAACAAGCATGATAACATCTTGAAACTTCTAATTGAACAAGATCACGCAAATTTTCCCAATTATGATGTTCGTAGAAAAGGCTATAATTCATTGACAAACAATTATAGATTTAGTTTTGAATGATTTTTAGTTTGACGGACCTTGCTCATTGCTGACTGCTCAGCCAAATTGATACAGGCACATACATTGGCAATATGGCACCTTAATTAACCCCGGGCTCACTCTATCGTATTTTGTTATGTTATATAAAATCAGAGCCCACTCTAAAAGTAATTGTTTTTGTTTTGTTTTGTTTGACTCCAATGTGTTTCCCCACACTCTTAATGACTCTCTTCTTTCCAATAGAGTCCTTCACATACTGTGCTCTCGACAACTCTGAACCCGAAAAATTCATTTAACGACAACAGCAATCAACTCAAACCCCATCCAACTCCGAGTGTGAGCACTGGTAGGATCTCTGGCTGTCATTCAACCCGTTTCTCTTTGCCTAAGATTTGATTGAATGCGACATTCAATTGGAATTAATAGCATTTGGAACAGTAGTCAGAGCACAGTATGGCCTGAGTCTGGCTCTCAATATGTGTGAGAAATAGAAGAAAGGCTTATATCAAACCCTCCTATGGTTGTGAAAAATTACAATTTGATTCAAAAATCTAATTGTATTTTATTTCTTCACTTATTTACTGTAAATGAGTGATGAGAGAGAGAGAGAGAGAGAGAGAGAGAGAGAGAGAGAGAGATCCGCAAGTCTTATGTTATTTCTCTGCGGAAACCCTTAATATACCGAAACAAATAATGAAGAAAAACAGGGAATAAAACAAAAGTAAAGCAAACTTTGCATATAATGCATAGTTTAATGCCTTCACTACTAATGTAATGAACGGTTAGATAGAGAAGAGATCTGAATAAAAGGAGAGCACAAACTGATTGCAAACCCGAGAGTAAGCGAATCCCAAACTATAAGAGAATAGAAAAGATAATATGGAAATGAGTTACACAACTGAACAGCACTGGCGGTAATTATTGAGGAAATGTTGAGCATAGGATTGATGGGCACTAATTTCAGGAGTGAATTAATTTTTTTCTCTGTTGTGCTCTTCTCTGGTCTCTGATTCGCAAAGCAAACGGCTTTTCAGATGAAAATATATTCAGAGAGAAGACTCTAATCACAGTTTTGGTAAACTAAGCGAAAAAAGGAGTAAAACAAAAATCAAAACCAAAAAAGAAGAGATACTTCACTCAAATTATTGTTTTAAAAATGAGTAACGATTTATTATAACCTTTATTTATGATAACAGGTCTGTCAACTGCATGGATGTCCACTGAAAATGTCATACAATTATATTCTGTCTTTTTTGATGCCATGGGAGAGAAAGACAGGGAAGCGATAGAATTAAAACTCAATTTTATGCATAAAATTCTTTAGCGATTGCTTTACAAACGATTAGTTTTTATTTTGAAGAGAAATAAAATAAATTTGTTTAAACTTTTCGCTCACTTTTCTTATTCCTGAATCAATTTTTTAATGTGAAAAATATCTTCTCTTTAAAGTTATTTTTCAAAATAAACGTTTATTTCTCTTCCACTCGAGTTAAAGCCAAAATATATTCTGTGCGCTCAGAAAAAAATATATAAAACATATAAAAAGTGTCTGATATTTGTGTGAAGTGTTTTTGAATAGAATTTGAAGAGAACGTGATATAGACTAATGTGAGACTAATGTCTTATGGGGGGGTCAGGGGGTGTCATCTTCGTCAGGGGACTGGCGATAGGTTTGCCCAATACTGAGATGTGTGTATCCGAAAAGTGCATTACTTATACATAAAGTGGATATAAATAAATAGTCTTTTAGTCGGAAACCCACAGAGAAATAAACTCAACGAATGGATGACTCGTTTCAGTGAAGAGAATAACTTATAAGCAAAACATCAAAACATTGGAATAAATATCAAACGAAGAGATAAATAAAAGTATTCATTCAAAAGCACACAACCATTGGTCTGAAAGGCTGGGAGTCATAACCAGTGGTAAAATGCTTTGAACCGATTTCTCAATCTTCTGATTAATTGTAAGCCTTTACTCATATTCTTATGGCCTCTCATCTCCCAAAATGAGCGAACATTCCGTTTGTATTATAAATACTCTCTTTTCATGAGGTCTTACAAAAGGAATTACTCAGACATTAGTCGTTGTGAAGCGTTTGGTCCAATCCATCAGTCGGTTCAATGTTTTTCTATGTCGACAATCAGTACAGTAAACCCTTTTTCTCAAATCGGGATCCAAACAAACTGAGCAAAGAGTTGAAGCCTTTCTATCTATTAATATACAATCTATTCGGCTGTCGAACTGACTCACTGACTACCGGTGCTCAACGTCTATGAAACCCAGACTCAGACTTATTGGGTATCGGTGAATAACAGGCTAATATCAATTAAGGGCTTGATTTTTCATCCGAACCATTATTTTTTCGGTCGAAAACACTGTATGATTGACCAAATAATTTCATTTAAATGTATTATTGGTTTTCATGTAATGATAGCAAAAACTTTGAGTCAAACCATTGATATACGAAATGGAAAGCAATAATAAATCATAACTTATATTAAATATAATACCGAAAGGATTTCTTCTGTCTTTTAGTCAGCAATCCATTCAATCCGACACTCTTCTGGTAAAAGGTTTGCACAGCCTTTTAGTGGACCGACAGACCTCTCAGGCAGACTGACTCACATTTGGAGCAATCATTTATTATTTCATTTGTTAGGCTATTATGAGTCACAGGAATTATTAGTGAGAAATCGCTTTATTAAAAATAAAGACCAAATCGTGTAATATATGAGAAATGCGAGGGACAGACATCAGGACAGCCAAAAGAGTGAGAGAGGAATCATAGAAAAGAGAGAATGAGTGCAGAAAACAATAATTCATTTTTTCATATAATGTTTTTTTCTCCATATATTTTGCAGTTCTGAGAGTAAAGCAAAAAACATATCACAATATGAAAGACTATTCATCAATATATTGGATATCAAAATATAAGATCAATATTTATATCGCATTATTAGCGGATCAGTTAGTTTTCGCACAGGATTTTCCGGTATTCCGATCCAGAATTATATGATTTATATGGGGTTTGCCTACCGTTCCCTTCAGGAATAGTAGTGAACTGTAGGCAATGCTATGGAATTCATTCAATTTTTTTGACGGCTTTTTATGGGGTTTTGCAAAATGTTTGAAAAAACTCGTCCATCAAAAACAGATTTTAGAGAAAATCTGATCATTTCAGAGGAAATTTGATTTCTTCTCAATACCTCTCCTCTCCTATCAATACATCCATTGATTTGATACTAAACTTCAAATTATATTCAAATATAGTCAATGGCATCGTTTGCACAGACCCTTAACGCTCACACAAAAAGCACTTAATTATATTTTTTCAATACATATGGAGTTGTAATACAGAAAACTATTGAATTGATTTTTTGAACTCAATTTTCTAACAAAAAACAATATTTCAAAAATGAATTTCACCAAAAACTTTATTATTATGCCTTTCGGGCAGAAAATCCATTCATTTATAAACATTAGAAAAACTAACGAAAAAAATATCTTTGCATTTAAATCCATTTCAAAATACCCTTACATTTGATTTTTCGGGAACAGAATATTCATACGATTCCTACGAACCGATAGTCGACTAAACGTTTTTTTCTCTTTTGACAAATAATTTATCTAAACATTAATTTAATGGAAATTTCATCCGTGAAATGAGTTTTTCCCAAATACAGAGATATTCAACTGTTTTAAATAAATTGTATCGATTTTCAATGCTTTCCGATCAGATGACCAAGGTCTCTCCAATAATAAAATGAAGACAAACATTGAATTCCCTAGCTAAATCAAGTCCATCAACTATTTAACCTTATTTTGAGTAAACAGAAAATAATTGTTGTTCTGCTTGTTTTTAAATTAGCTTGCTCATCATCTTTTCCATTGGGAACACCATTAGACACTATAATAGTGGAAAGCGATACCCAATCTATTCTGATTAGTATCGATATAAATAAAATGGATTTCCCTCTGAAGGCTGAGTGACTGTTCGCCCTTCCGATTGCTCAGCCATTCCTCAACTCATTGCCAATTCTGTGGCCGATGTCTGTGACTCAGGTTTTATATGAGGCGCTCAACCGAATCAGATCCACGTATTCACTGTTTGATACGCGACTTTTGGCGACCCATCAAAACGGCTTCACTTCCCTTCCCTTCCCTTTTAGTCTAATATGAGTTTTTCGATATTAAAAATACTTATATCTAATGAATGACATAATAATATAATATCCGAAAATATATTATAAATTACATAATAAACCGTTAGTTCAAAGGATCTGCTCTTTTCTCTGGCATTGGAGGGGCTCAGAGTCAGAGTCTAATAACGAAATTTGGGCACAGCATAAGTGACTCAATCCATATCCAATATTATGGATTATTAAACTCATTGCGAATTCCGACTGTGAGTCCGATCTATGATCCGATCCCTGAGTGAAAAAATATATTAAATGAATTAGATTTAAGGCAACAGAAATTTTTTCACTCAATAATCGTTTGACGCCTTTTGATGTGTAATTTTTTGTGGGACTGACATTTCGGTGGTGGTGTGGGGAAAGCCATCGGATGACTGTACAATATTTGTACAGAAAATTGAGGCAGTGGTGGAGGTATTCATCTGGAAAAACGCTTTTTCAAATTCAAACAAAATTTTGATTTCGTTTCCCTTTTTCTGTGGCTTTGGTTTCAGTTGTGAAGTGTTTGAGAAAAATGTCTTATTTTTCAGAAATTTTTATTTCCGCTCTTTATTTCATTCTGTGCTGTAATTTATCGGATATTTCACTATAAAAATGTCACATTAAATAAGGTTTTCCTCTTTTTTTTATAGATTACTGCATTGTTTTTGTCGATAAAACATATCTTAAAATTTTTTTTAATCGACACAAGAATTTTCAAAATCCGAATGAAGTCATAAATCAAGTGCTGAGCGAAATGTTTGCCAAAAATATATATTTTTGAATAATTATCTTCTCTTCATATTTAGAGAGAATCTGAGACTCATTTTTAGAGATAATGACAACTCGTTTGAGAGATTATAAATCAGATGATAGCATAAGTCAGTTAACTATTAAAATATATAAATATTAAGCGAAATGTCATTTCAGGCGAACGGCTATTATGTTTGAAAGTCTTCTCAAATTTATTTTAATGACATTATCTGACGTTTTGCTGGTTTCCAGACTCCAAAAGAATAATAACGAAGACTTTTTAGTCAAAAATTATTAAATCTAATAAATAAAACTTCAAAAACAACTCAATCTCTTTATATATGATTTTCTGAACTCAAAGATAATCTTAAAGTTTTGATATCATATCAGAAGTAAATCTCATTAAAAACTTTTTTGAGATTTTTATTTTTCCTGAAGAGTAGTAAAACATTAAAAAGTTTTTGATATCATTTTTCTCTAAACTTCAGAAATTGTGTCAAATCCAGATAAATATCCCAAAATTGATTAGCGTAACCAAGGTCATTCGATAGCAATAGACTTTTCACAAATTTGCAACCTAGAAACTTTGTCCTAATTAAGGTTATCATTTATCATAAATTTAAAATTCTAACTTTATCAATTAAATCTCGAGAAATATGAGTTTCCAATATTTGATTAACCACCTTGGTTACGTCAATGAATCAAAAATAATGTCATAAATTCAACACAATTTAGACACTTTAGAAAAATATTGCAAACATTAAAATTGAAAAATCATATGAAAAGTCATTGATTCGGAAAAAAGATTTCTTTTGGATTTCGTGAAAATTTTTTTGATTCACTCAATCGTGTGATGACTGAAAAAAATTGTATCAAAAAGAATGGAGAGAGCGATCAGAATAGAGGGTTGAGTACACACAACAACTGTTGCCAATAATTTTATAGCTGACGTCCCGATAAAAACTGATTTCACGGACCGTTGCCTCAGAACTGTGTTTCGCATCCATTTCTATATATGATTCGACCGATTGTAAGGGAAGGGAACGCCACACATATGAGACTCGAATAACTTATAATGATATCGGGGGCGGCTTTTCGGACCACTCTTCACATGCAATAACAGTTTGGAGTCATAGTGTCGTAAGAGATTGTAATCACAATCTCTCTCTCTCTCTCTCTCTCTCTCTCTCTCTCTCTCTCATCTCTTTTGCGTAATCCCCTGTAAAGGAGGCAAACCAGTCGTGCATTGTTTGAAAGGAGTTAAAGCCGACACTTTTCTCTTCAAAATATGTCTAAAATGTATAAACCGGGTAACCATTAAATAGGGGGAAACCAGGGGTTTAACAGAAAAGGAAATATTACTCATTCGTTGAGTAAATAATTTTAATTAAATTTCTCTCACAAACGACTCGAAGAGATGGAAAAATTTGTTGATCTTGCAAGGTTATCACAAATCATGACAAATCATTTGTGTGTTATGTTATGCTATCCTCTTCTGTTGACTCTATCTTTGAAATGACGACAAAAACTTCGTTACCCTTTCCCTCCCTCCCTCCCGCCCTCTCTCTCTCTCTCTCTCTCTCTCTCTCTCTCTCTCTCTCTCTCTCCTTGTTCTGCACAATCATTATCGACTAACTGAACCGGTTTATAATTAACTGAACAAAAAAAATCTTTCACTTGAAAAATCATTTATTTAGGTTTTACATGAAATTCAGTTCTCCTGAGCAATGAATGGATAGACTGAAAAAAATTCAATTCCAAGTATTTTTCTAACCAGTGCTCTGACTCTAACCCGGAGTTATAAAAATCCATTATAGGCTCAACTAATTTGATATTCGCCTCATTTTAGAATAGATTAGTTCAAGAAATCGATAAAATGTTTAGCAATTTCTCAACTCATGTGAACACTGAAAGAGGGAGAGGCAGAGGATAGGGAGGGAGAAAAAAGAGAGCGAGAGATCTCTTGAAACGCCTTTTGAAATATCAGAATGTTATTCAACTCATCTATTTATTGATCAGTTCCTGAGAATAACAACAATAGGAGAGTTTGAGTAATACTCGAAAATATTTACAGCAGAGGCTTTTTCCATTGAATTTAGCTTGTTATTCTCTCAATTCAATTCGCCTTGTAATCTTATCTGATCTTGATAATCAAATAAAATGTTTTTCTCGTTTCTCCTTGTAAACAGCAAAACAACGGCAGCGCAGTATAATTTAACCAAGTTGATTGATTTTCTAATTCAAATGAAATTCAAATTATCTAGGATAATTTATTCAGAATATATATTACTTATATTAATTCAAATTGAATTTAGTACATAAAAAATATAATCTTGCAGTTCATTGATGTGTCAGAAAGAAAGAGAAGAATAACAGAAAATAAAATATAATTCAATGAAAATTCATTAATCATTTTTCGTGACATTAAATGAAATTAAAAATTTTCTCTCCGATCAAAAATGTCTGATCATTAGAAAAAGGTGACGAACAGAACAGGATTTTATTTTGTGACTCAAGAAGTTTATTGAGTAGTCAAGTGGTGACGGAACCACATATCACAAGATATTTTTGCTTGAGTCAAGTCCTGAGTCAAGAAAAATTCCATTCATATCCTCATTATTTTTATTATCAAATCGAGAGAGAAGTCAGAGACAAACGTCAAGAATTGAAAATATATTTTGTAATTATTTTATTTTTTAATAAACTTGCGTCAAAATTGTGAAACTCTTGGCAAATATGACTTTTCAATAACGAAGATATAATATTCAGCAAATATTTTCAACCAATCAAAGCATTAGGGGGACGCCCGACCGCCACTCCTCTCGGCTAAAAAATTCAGTTTCCAGTGATTTATTGCAAACAAATATCAATACTTTGTATGACTTTTAGAGACCAATCGCTTTTCAGTGACTTTTCACAACAGAGCGATAGTTTTGTTCAGGAAATATATGACCTTCGATATAGTGAGGGTTAAATTTTCACTTCGGATATACTCCTATTTTTCTTCAATGCTATTCAATCCACGAAAAATCCTGTTTGTCAGCTTATATTTCACAAAAACTTCACTGATAACAATCAATTGGCAAATATAAACAAAACGGTGAAAAACCAATTGATAGCTGAAAATACTTGAAAAATAACTTTAATGGATAACTTTTATCGTGTTATTCAGCCGTTTCTAAATAAGTTCCAAATACGGAATGTTTTCCCTTAAAAACCAGTACTAAATTGAACCTGTGCTAAATCAAGTGGTATTTTTTTTACTGTTTCAAGGGATCAGCGATTTGCCAGAAAACTCGTCCTGGAATTCGTGAAGAGTGCGCTCAACGCAAAAAAATGCTGATATTCTTGACCTGACACTACTCTACTCGCTATTCGCTAGTTGTAAACCAAGATATTATAGCAAACGCTCGATGTGTTGAATGAACTAAACAATGAAGAAAAACCTAAACCCAAATGTTATGCTCAGTTCAGTTTGTGGGCCAATCGTTAGCCTGAAAAAAGCCCAACTCATTGGGCGGTGAATAACAGTGTTTTGAGCCGTCAATTGATGCTAACATTCGGTACTTTTTGCGATCGCAAAGATTTCTATCGTCTTCTGAGTGTTTATAACAGGAACTGAATATATACTGACGATTAAAATACTGAGAAGAGATTATTTTGGAAATTTTTCAATTGAGAGAAAAATAACCTTACTCTATTACTGTATCAGTTTGTTTTTCAACCAACACATCCATTTAAATGTCTTTTGAGTTCAATTATTTTTATGTTCATATAATAGTAATAAACAAATAATTAATAATACAATTGATTTGAATCAACGAAAGAAAAGTAAAGTCAATGAATCATAAGTTAAATGTTTTGTCAAAACGATACTCAAAATCAACACTAAATTAAAGACTCGTTTCAATGTTTTTGACAAAAAAATATTAATTCAATTGTTTTTTGAAATATTTTTCTCTGAACTGAAAAAAAACATTTTTATAATAATTTAAATATTGGTCTCATTATTAAATTTAACCACAATTTTGATAAATAATAATAATATTTGATTCAAACATTCAATTGATTCAAAGTAGTTGTCATTCAAATAACATTTAAAATGTGTTTTCAATGCTATTCAACATAAATGTGAAAATTTGTTAAACAAATCAAATTTTATTATCAATTTTTTTTCGATAAAAATTCATATATTCTTCTTTGGCTCTAAATATATGCACAACCATTGGAACCAACTCTTCTATCATTCAACACAACTGATCCAATATCTACAATGTCTTCAGAGGCCAGGAGTGGTTCCAAAGACAGTATATATAAGGGTTTATATCCGATAAGAGAAGTCAAACAATACTACAGACGAGAGTTTGTTAACCAAAAGGCCCTCTATTTGTGTCTTCTCTGCGATTTCAAGACATGGAAGTACTCCCAACACATCGCCAGACATATTCATCTCAAACATATCGGAATCAAAGAACTCAAATGCGAAGAACCAAACTGTGGAAAGACATTCAAAAGACCGGAGAGTCTGGTCCAACACCAGAAGAACCATTTGTGCGGTTTTGGTATCGATTCCGCAAAAATGAAAGACCCGAACAATGTCTGTGGCGTTAAGAACATCAAAAAATTCTATTTCAGAGAATTAGATAATGACTACTATGTCTTCGGCTGTAAATGGACCGGATGTGAGTTCGTTACCAACAATTCAGGATCTATTAGACGACAGTAAGACCTCTTAATCCCTTTTCTTATCTGTTTATCAATTATAATGATTTAATGTCCCGATAGTGTCCATAATCAGCATTTGTGTCCTCACGCTGTGGCCACAAATGGCAACTCTAATGGCAGTTCTCGTGATAATCACCGGCAGTTCAGCCCTGAATCTGAGCACAACTTATCTATCAGTGATATTATGCAACCAATGATCGAAATCATCGAAATGGATGTCAACCCGCAGTTGATGGCAACCAAATCAGATGACTCTGACTTCAATCCGTTCTCCATAAGTGCCATCGAGACGGAGGCCATCGACAACACTCCCGACCCGAATGACTCGACGGGAGGACTTTATTCGCTGAAAAACTATTCAGACCTCTATAGCAAAGTCATGATTGACGGACAGGTGTTCTTCCGATGCAATTGCACTGACTTTACGACCAAAAATCAGATAACACTCGTCCGTCACATCTGGACTCACATCAATCGGAATGACTACGAGTGCGATATTAACGGCTGTAACGCAAAGTTTGAAAATGAGAACAGTCTCTCTAAGCATAAGAAGACTGACCACAACCATAGCTCTGCCAAAAACAGCTCAGAACAGAACGGATCTCTATTTCCTGACTTATCGGAAATCGCGTCCACTTCTGGTCTGAACGCAAGCATTGATTTTACGGCTTTTCCCCAAACATTGAGTGCATTAATGAATGGCAGCTCTTCATTAAATTATAACAAATCGAGTGCCGCCATCGCAGCCGTTACAGCCGCCGGTGGCGACCAAAGCGCACAACAGACGGTCGCCGGACTACTGGCGCTGCAGAACATGAGCCAACACTTCCTGAAAACCCTTAACGACAACTCGAATGCAAATCAAAATATTCCTATTCTTCCGAATAATAACAAAAACTTTGATAACATTTATGCAAACAATTTGAGTCTTTTCGACGAAAGTATTTCAAGTATTGAAAGTTTAAGAGAAGACATGGCTTCTGGCAAATCAAGCAATGGATTCAAAAGGAGTTTCGGCTCCGATCGGAACAACTCCGGCCTCTACTCACTCAAGAATTACGAGAAGTTCTACTCTAAAGTGAAAGTTAATGAAGAGTTTACCTACAAATGCACTAATTGTGGCTTTTGCTCCCGATCTCAGGTAAGCACAGAATCAAAATCTATTAATTTATTACTAACTGTCAGACGATAGCGACGACTAGATTAGGCATTTATGCCATGCAACCAATCTATTAAAATTAAACAAGCCAATTTATCATATCTAATGAGCATAACCTCATTTTCTGAAGTGTGTGTTCTTGTGATTTGAGTAAAGGTAGTTTTACAGTTCCTGTAAATGGCCCTGATACACTGATAGAGACAATGTTCTAGAAAACATGTCTTAGCCTTCTATTGAATTAATGAAAAAAACCCGAATCCTTCCAAATTGTTCCCTGAGCTCAACCATTGATACAATATTATTATAATTTCTAAGAATCAATTGATTTGTTTATTGAAAATTACTTTTGAGTTGACGTCAGAAACTAATTATTGATAAGATTTTGAGGTCTAATCCAATCCCTAATGTTAACAATAGGTATCTCTAATCCGTCACATTTGGACCCATACCGGTATGAATAGCTTCGAATGCGATATAACCGGATGTACCGAACGGTTCAATTCGGAGACTGAACTCTACAGACACCGGAAGACACACTCCAGTCACCCTTCGGTGTCGACGACTCCGCCGACTATATATCCGGCAATTAATGCAAACTCAAGAGTCGTTAGTAGTATTGTCTTCGCCAACGGCTCAACAGATATGCAAAATAAAGGAAAGGTAGCCATAACTGGTAGCGCTATTCGCAAAATTATGGAATCAAAGCCCGAAAGGGGTTTATATTCTTTGAAAAAATATGAAAATTTCTATAAAAAAGTCCAAACGGATCAGGGATTTAAATTTTATTGCAATTGCGGTCAATTTGAGACCAAATCTCAGGCAACTCTCGTCCGACACATTTGGGAACACCAGAGCACTGGTCAGAAGCTGTCCGCTAATGACTTTGAAAACGAGTCCAACGGCTTCGAGAATATGAGCCATACTTCCAATGAATTCGATTTATCTGCCAATGAGTCCACCGGTAGGAGAGGTTCCAGAAGTATCGAAGACATTGACCACGACTTGGAGGACATGAATAATGGAGAGGGCTTTGACCCAAACAATGCCGACAATGAGTCGGAGTCCAGTCATAAGTCGTTCAAAAAGATTAAAACTGAAATTAAAAGTGAAAACATCAACGGAACGGATGGCCATAACACGAAGGATATGACTGCAGAAGAAGTCTATCTGAACAGTTTGATAGTGGAAATAGAGGACAGGGGCTACTTTTGTCAGTGGCCAGAGTGCGAGTTCTCTGACGAGAGCAGAGAACTGGTTGTCCTTCATATCAAACAAATGCATAACAATTTAGGCAATAGTCTTATGCAAACCACTCTCGAAGTCGATGACGACAACGACGGCAGTTACGAAGACTCAGACCCGGAACAGCAGTTTCCTCTTCAGCTAGATTTTGGTGAATCTGGTGAACAGAGTCTGAACCAATTCCAGTGCGAATTCAATTACTGTAACGCAAGCTTTCCATCGCTCGAGAATTTACTCGAACATAAAAAAATTCATTCGGATTTCAATACGGGTTCCGACTATTACGAGGACAGCATTGACGAGGAATCGCAGGAAGGTCCGCTCAATAACAGCAACAACGGTAGTATCGGACGTATGAAGTCTTGGAAAAGCTATTCATATAACGGAAAGACTAGCGCTCAGAACGCGGACAAGTATAGCGATTCTGTGCTCCAACCCGACGGCTCTTATCTATACAAATGCAAATGGATTAACTGCGGATACCAGTCCCCAGTCAGAGGTCAGTCACAAATATTTCTGAAAATATTTTGCATTTATGGGACAAACGCTCAATTAATTAACATTTTTTTGGAATGAGTTAAGAGTTAAGGCTTTTTCAATTAGTGCTTAAAACGGAAAACTATTTTAAAGTACATTAAAAGCCTTGAATGCGGTTTAAATAATGTGTGTGAAAAGCTTTTTCAGAGTGTCTGTCCCTTCATATCACTCATTGACAGCAATAAAAAGACTAATTTTGCGACAATTTGTTTGAATTATAGGAAACATTATTCGCCACATCAGAAGACATACGGTATGTCTCTGTCATTTAATTTGAGCTCTAATTTTGGGTTTCAATAGACTTTTCACTAATCAATACTTGAATTGATTTTTTACTTCTAATAGGGGGACAAACCCTTCATCTGTGAGCTGAACGGTTGCGGGCGTTCGTTCGCCTACTCTACTGATGTCAAACAACATCAACAAAAAGACCATTAAATTCATCCCTCAGTTCATCATTTGATTCAATCATTGATTTCAGAGAATTGAACCATAAGTTTGTCGTTTCTTTTCCGATGAGATATTATTCTTAAGATTCTTAACAAATACTATAAAAATACTATAAATTATTGAAATTCTTATAATTTATGCAAAATATTCAGACAAAACGACTTATTATTCAATTGATTATACATTAATTAGACGCCAATCATATCTTATTTGACGGATATCTTCGCTTAGACTTTGTTGTGATCTTTTGATAGCGTTTTTTAAGGACATTGAAAAATGAAGTTCTTTTAGTGATATATATATATATATTATTTGATAATATTCTCATTACTTCCATATATTCTATTATTCTCCTAATTATTATTTAATTTAGAGACACTTTTCTCCTAAACACTATTTATAGTCATTTTAGCGCTTAATTAGTCTTCAATTCATTTCATAAATTCATTTTTTTATTAGTATTGGAAACAAATTAAAAGACAATTTTTATCTTAAAAGTCATAAAATCAAATATATATAAAAGAAATAAAGTGACAAAACTTTGTATAGAAGAAAAAATTTCAAGAAAAACAATACTATAGAACAGAATATTCTTAAACGCAAAGCAAATCTCATGTTTTTTTAGTTTTATTTTCTTTTTGAAAGCCTTAATATTCTGTGTTTTTTATAATTTTGTTTTCTCTCGACTGTCGACTGCTATTTGACGACAGAATTGTAGACAATTATGATTACTATTAATTATTAAACTAATTATCATTTAATTAATGATTTACGAAATGATTGATTCTTTTCTCTCTTTATTTTATAAGCTTTAGAACAACAGAAAAGACATGAAATACATTGAAATACATTTATTTTTCATATAATTATTCATTAATATAAACGTATATTAAAAGGTTTATAATACTATTTATTCTGTCGATTATTGTAATTGAATTTTGATTCTTATGTTTCGATTAATTAGTTTAAGAGTTGATGTCATTAATTGTTTTAATTGATTATCAATTGTTTTAGAGAAGAGCTATAATTAATTTTTTTTGTGGGTAACACTACTGTCCTCTAAGTTTAGGTATATATTAATTAATAATTTAAAAGACATTTGTTTACTATTGATTGACAAATAATATGCACTAAAAGTTTTGAACGAATGCCTGATTTTAAAGCATTTTTTACTCCAAATTAAAAACAAAAACAACAGAATCGCCGCAAAAGCGATACTGATATTCAATGTAACAGAAAATTATAGCAAAACTTTAATGTAATGGAAATTAAGTTATTTATTGCTAATAAAAATTGACTTCAAATAACTTTTTAACGACTCGTCTATTGATTTAAAACCTTTTTAAATATATTGTGAAATAATTTATGGGGAAAATTAAGATGTTTTTTATAATCTTGCTCAACTAACAACTTTTCAAATGTGTGACGCAAAGAGTTGCTGGGATTTCCAAATAATTTTTACCAAATATCAATTATATTAAATGAACAAGTTTGTATGATCTTTGCATGCTTTTGATGGCTCTCCCCCTCGAGTATTATTCAATTGAATCGGTATTTAATTAAATTCAAATGAACTGAATACTGATTAGACAGTAATTAAATTTTCAGCGAAAATCATGTTTTTCTGGAATAATTAGGAGCAGTATTTTGATAAACAGATATTAATAGGACCTTGCTTATAGTGCTTGTATTTTTCCATTACAATATTTATATGAATTTTATTTCAATTCTGAGCGATAAAAGTGATTCATTGATAAAATATATCTGATTTTCATTAAAAAATTATCAATTTTGCCCAAGGTTAACTACATTTATCCTAACTTTAATCAGGGTATTCGTGCAAAGCTTAGCTTAATGGAAATCTAATTTAGAGAAATGCGCTTGGCAACGTTCTAGATAGAAATGGCAGGTGTTTAACAAGGTTAAAAATTCCCAGAATAATACTCTTGACTCAAATAATATGAGGAGTTTTAATTGGGTTTGAAAACATTAAAAAGTGAGTTATCGGAGAGAAATATGAAAATTGTTGCAAACGTTAAAAAAAAGTTACTGAAAGTTGTGAACCATTTCTAAGAATACGATCCCTTTGTTTACATTCAGGACATCAGCAGAACATCAAAGAAATAAAAACAACAAAAAAATGTGTTTTCAATAGTATTTCAATACAACAGAAGTTTATTAATAATTAATTGAAATATGAATTGAATTTTAAATCAATAAATAAATGAATGAAAAACAAAAACTCATGAAATGAGTTGTAAATTGAGTTCAACACTAAAAATATGATTAAATGGATAAAAATGTGTTCAAAAAAGTGACTCATTTTGACTCAAATCCAACTTATATTCAAATAATCAAAAGTGAGCTCAAAATCAACAGAAGTTTCAAAAGAAGTCAATTGTTTACAAATAATTACATCAGAAATGAAACCCAAAAACACATTAATATTGATCTCAATTGCGATGAAAGTCTGGATTTTAGCCATTATTTTGCGAAAACAGAATCTCTTGGTTTGGTTTGCAATGACTGTTGCCATCAGGAGATCAATAAATTGAATACATTTACACACATTTACAGACATTTCATTGATTATCAACAGAAGAGTACAAACAAAACGAATCCTAAACTCAATTCAAATCAAAGACAAACTCAAGAATCAGACGAAGAATCTCATGAATCAAAGGAAGTCATAGAAGTATTACCACAAGAATCACAAAATATGAAAAGAAAAAGAGTTTTAAATACTGAACGACAGGAAACTGTTGTCACCGATAATAAGACAAATAAAGACAATGAGTGGCAAGTATTGGATGAATGGCGTCCTAATCAAGACTCTGAAGATAGTTCTGATGCCATTAGTCTGAGTTCTGACGCCTCAACCAATTGTTCCGAAGCCTTAAGACGTTTAACGCCTTTATCTGACTTTTTATCGGATGAGGATTTACCACAAAATAGTGATAAAACAAGTGGTGATCCAAACAGTAAAAGACAAAAGTGCTCGGAAGAGGAACCGCCGAAGCATTTGTGCAATTGGTTGGACTGTCATAAGAGCTTTAACCACAAGCGATGCTTTCAAAAACATTTCGACAAACATTTAGTCGACGAAAAGGGCCACAAATGGGATAAGACTATAGACGACTACTCCGAGAGTTACTTCACTTTCGATGGAATCGAAGACTATATCGAAATAATCGAAGAAAACGATTCGGAAAAGTATTTTTGCAGATTTAATGATTGCGATTATCATAGTTTGTGGTCATATCAGTTGGTAATTCACATTCGTTCTGAACATACCTTTTTGTGGCCACCCTTTAGATGCGATTGGAAGGACTGCCACAAAATTGTCTCATCGAAGGACGCCTTCAGACACAGAGTATCACATTTTGGATGAATTTTAAACACAAATGCCTTAAAAACTGCCAAAAACTCGCAAAATATGATCAAAACGTTGAGTCGAAAGACGCGTTTATAAAAGTAAATCACAGATAAAAGCAATTATTTTGTGATATTTTTTCATAACTTTTAATTACAGCACAAGTGTTTCAAACACTGTATGTATTTTCGCTCAGAATTGTGTTGTTTTCATTACATTACGTTTTTTTTTCATTTGACGATTCATTTGAGCAAAATTCAAATCCGGATTAATTTAATATCAATTTCCCCTTATTTTAGACTAAATAACAAAAAAAGAAAAATAAGTTTTTGTTTTAATTGTGAAATGATTTGATTCTCGTTTTTAGCATTTATTTCAATGTTTTTCTGTTCAATTATTTTCTAATTTTGAGCCAATAGTTGGAAATGTTTGGAAAAACAAATGTATTTAATTTTCAGTCAGTGTTTGCAAACAAAGTCAAGAATTTATTATTCAAACAATACTTTTTGTGACAATAGTTTGCTATTCATAGCTATTATAGTAATATAACATTTCTTTTTTTTGTACGAATCTATCCTTCAATTTATTAAATTTATTGCAATTAAATGATATTTCAACAGAAATACTGATTGAAATTCAATTTAAAGAATATTTTTTCCATTATTTTTAAAAAATTCAGTGAATTATGTTCTCCGGGAAAGACTTGTGTCTCTCCTCCCGAATGAGGAAAATCAAAATTATTTCAAAATTGAAGCAATCGATCAATCAGTTCTCAAAAACAGTATATAACTCAGGTATGAGACTATGTTTTCTTCAATAAATCATTTATTTTATGCAATTTTTCGGCTGTTTTTTGCGGAATAATTCACTTTTAATGCGATTATATTTTTTGGTAATAGAATAGGAATAGCATTACTTCTTCTGCCAAAAGGAAAGGGACGCAGAAACAGATATTCTGTGTCGAGAAGTATATAAGAAATGTATTCTAGACTTACATTCGTTATGTGAATAACCCTTGGAATCGATTCCCTGTTTATATATCACTAATTGATTTCAATAGAAAGACTCATTTGGCAGTCATTCTCTCGGAAGAGACAACTCTTTTCATATCAATTGTTAAGTAATATTGGAGTGAATGCCGGGTTTTGTCTGAAGAAAAATATAATTATATGAAATCTTTGGCATAAAAGTATTTGTTATACTCTCTTATCAATCAATTTCAACGATTCCTGGAATGAATTCTTAGGAAAAAGTCGATTATCAGGCGATATACTAATGTTTGAGTCAATGATAGTGTAATTTATGTGTTATTTTGCAGTCAAAGCAAAGTCTAATTTAATGGATTCGCTTCCAAATGATTAGTTCTAATGATTGTCTTTATTCTCAGAAATATTTATTACAATTATTTAAGTTTTTAATCAGAAAACCATAGCATTAGACGTGAAATACTGGCTTTTAATAGTTCATAAAAAACATAAAACAATTGTCTCTCAAAACGGTTGTTAACAACAATAACAACAGTTAAGGATAGCCTTCAATTGAAAAAAGTGAATATTTTTTTCCTAATTCCAAATAATGTGATACAAAAAATGTTTTGTAAAACCTTTTGAATAATTATAGAAAAAGTTTTTCTTAAAATATGAAATCAAAGGAAACATTTGTGAAACGAATTGAAAAACAGTTGCAAAATGTTTGGGTGAAAATTATTCGAGAAATTTATTCGAGTAGAAGTAGCACTGAAATGCTAGAACCAATAACTGGCTTAATGTCATGGATAACTTGATTGGTAAAAGTCAGCCAACAATTTTGAAATAGCATTGAAACAGCGTTTGCTTCACTCTATTTGGTTCGGGTATGTCTTGCCATACATAAGGCGCTTACGATTACGAAATTATGCAAACATTTGCTGAAAGACTGGCAGTAAATGCATTTCTCTCTCTCTCTCTCTCTCTCTCTCTCTCTCTCTCTCTCTCTCTCTCTCTCTCTCTCCCCTTTTCCCTCCCTCCCTATTCCTACATATCTTTTATCCAATGAATCGATAGATTAATTGAAATTAACGCAACTTTTTTCTCCGCAATCCGTTTATAATATGAAAAACGCATTTCACTGAATCGTGATTTGGTTCACGAATCAGGTATTGAATTAGAAATCAACCGTTTCTTATCTGCTCGAAAAATCTGCTTGATTCAATGTCGTAGGCACAGGTACTTTACGAGGAAAGTTGGCTAAATGTTGAATAAATTATTAATGGAAAGGTTCAAGAATCAAATTTGCAAATCAAGCAAGCTCCGTTCCACAAATATTATGGCACAAAAACAAATCTATTACGAAACGAATTATTGTGAAATTTCACCCAGAATTCATTGGAGAGAATATTCTGGTAAATCTAATTATTTTGAAAATATGATGAAATTTAATATAAAAGTCAATTCAATAGATTTTTATTCTATTATATAATACATAAAATTCTTGAAAATTAATTTATTCTAAAAATTGCTGCAAATGAATAGAACTTTTGAAATCAATTTATTAGGTTAATGTATGAGCTAGCACATTATTGGCGCTCCGCTTATTGAAAATATAAGTCGCAAATATAGATCTCTCTCTAATGAACTCAGGGCTGAAAACTTCAAAGAAGAATAAGAATATAAAAAATATCTGAAAATTATTTGATCGGAACATTTGAATTAATAGTTGTTAGTCATGCAAAATAAAACTCATTAAAGGGAATTAATTTTGCAAGTAGGTAAATATTCTTATGTACGATTGCCTGCATAATGTAATCTAGCAACAAAAACAGGGACAGAAAAACAAATAAACAGCTCTCAGGAAAAAATAGTCCGTTTCTATTGTGTGACAAAAATAAAAAAGAGTTATTTTTATAGCGATAATAGAGTAATGATTGCACTTCCTATTTGGCTCAAACATATTTGTGCTAGCTGCTAAATTTAAAAAACAAGAACAAAAATGAGAGCTCATTCTCTCCCTCTCTAAATACACGGTGAGGTTGAGCTGTTGTTTCTCCTCATGAATGTGCTGTTCTATTAGAGAAACAAAATGAGCGCAAATTCATTGCTTGGATTGATTGCTGGCTGATATTCTCGCTGCAGATTGAATGCCATGAGTTTATCCCACTTTATCCCACATACGAGAGAAAAATCATTGAGAAAGATCTTGAGCACAGCTCCGACTCTAACACTCTTATAGTTGTTCTCATATCCGCCCTTTTCCTAAAACTGTTGACTAATTTATAAGTTTCAGCTGTCGTTTGATTCGATAGCATCGATAGCGAGACCTAAATAGATGTTTGTCTATAATTGACATTGCTTATATTGCTTATAATGCTTATATTGCGAATTATGCTGTGCTCTGTATGCTTACCAACGCTATATTATTGCTAGATAGCTGCAATTGCCTAACTCTAGTTGAACTGCTATATTCGCCAGCACATATATGCCAACCCTCAGTGCACTGCTCAGTCAACTACCACTGCACTGATACTGCATTGCCTTGCACAGTAGAGTACTTCCATTTTAGCCTGACTCGAATTGCTCGCTCATTCGTCAGATCATATACTTGTATATATACCTTAATATATATTTTCCATATGTTTTTCGTTAAAATTCAATCTAATCTTCCACTCAAATAATGTATTGATTTCTTCGAGAATTAAATTATTTTATTTCAAAATCAAAACTTCTTTTGAGTTGACGTGTCTTCAAAAACACCTATCAATTAATTTTTTCATTTTTCAATTTAATGTGAATTGTTACAGAGTAATTTTTCTTTTGTTAACCTTCTTTTTATCTGGCTGTTGACTATCAGTTTATGAGCCAGCAAAGAGCCAGCATATAAACCATCAAAATGTTGTTTTTCTTGTTGTTATCAACACCTCATGAATTCAAATGTGATCCAAAGCTTACGAAATATAGCAAAAGATTTTGTCGTTAAAAAACATATTTTCAAAGTTTCTTTTGATACGTTCGAAAAAGGACTCAGAGCCTATTCTCAAGAATTTTGAGCCATTTATGAAAATTTTTCGTTCAGAGCTCTTTTCTCTCTCACACACTCACACACAGACCACAGCTCTATCTGTGCCTCTGAGCTGTTCCTCTTGTCTTATCAAAGCTTAGTTACCGATAAAAACAACAACTTTTCCAAAAAACGATTCAAAGTTCAGAATCTGTTCTTAATTTTTTTTGTCTCTTCTATTCAGTGCTTAAAAACTTTTTTGTAAATATTATACATAATATTCATAACACAAATCGTAAAGAATTTAAACGAATCAAAGAATTTGTTGAAGAAATTCAAAAATGAATTTCAAACAAAATCCGATCAAAAGGTAAAGTACTTTGTTTTTGACGAAAAGAATTTGTTCTGTTATTTACTATAACTCTTAAATGCCTTTTGAATAATAATTTTGATTAATATTTTTCACTCTAATTATCATATGTATCGTATATTTCCCATAAAAGTACCTTTCGTAGTGAGTTTGGTAACTCCTGAGCACAGGGCTAATCATAGGCTGAACGTACTGTTAGTGTTGACCCCAATTTTCAGATCAGGTTTTTTTTTCGCTACGAACTCAACGCTCAGAAGTTGTTTCGCATAGCATTCAGTGTAGTCTATAGCGAGAGCAGAGCTATTCAGTAAAACCTACCAGAGCTTGGAATGACGTGAAGGTCATTCTATCCTACCAGAGCTGGAAATATGAACCGGACTAAAATATTCTCAGCTCTCGCTCAGCTCGAGTTCAGCCAACAACACATTTGCACTGGTGTTTGATATCCTCAAAATGAGTGCTCAGTTTTTTTTTCTTGAAGTTTTCAGTTATAGAATAGGTGTTAGTTGTGAAGCAAATAAATAATTTGATAGTTATATTGATTTTTCAATTAATAGCGAACCATATTATTCTGCAGTGAATCGTGTGAATGATCTCTAGTTTTCAGTGTTTTCAGTGTTGGTGAAGAATTTTCTTCAAATATCACTATCGAAGTCAAATAGTGAGCGCTCTATGCAGTGCCTGTGCCCTAACCATAGCTCACAAAACAGACAAATTCATAGCTCAGAGTCAACACAAGCCTCTGAACGCAATCGCAAACGCAATGCAAAGACAATCCCTTTTAAAGCACTCGAACTGACTGACAGTCAATCGAATTGTTTTTTTTTTCATTTTAATTGTTTGTAAACACAAAAAGTGTTTCGAATTTTAGTTTTATTCAAAGAATTATTTTTTAGTTTTTATTTCACCAAAAGTACCACAAAATGTCTTCAATACAATTGCCTCTAATTATGGATTAATTTAATTAAATATTTATTTAATTATTTAACGCTTTTGTGAGCCTCCGATCGATTTGTGTCCCAAAAAAAGTCTTAAATTAATAATGAATTCAAACGAAAATCAATTGGACTTTGATTTCATAAATATTATAAAATCGGAGGAATTCCTCAATTCTTTGCAAAAATTGAATAATAATTTGATTTCTCAACAAAACAGTAATCATTTGAAGACAATAAGCGAATCGATCGATGGTCTCAACGAAAACCTCAAACAATATTACGATTCGTTTGTTCTTAATTCGGAGGAATATTTTGTCTGTAAATACGATGACTGCGAACAAACTGAAAGACAAGAATCAGATATCATTCGTCACCTGAAGAAGCACTTCAGTCAACACAAAGGTATTCGATATTTGATTCTATAGTTTGTCTGACAATTGATCCCAACATCTGATAATATAATCCATTTGTTTGTAACTATTTTTTGACCGTTTTTTACTATATTTTAGAGTCAATGGAAACGAAGCCAAACATATCAAACATTGTCTTCAATGATAACAACGAACTGCTTCTTCCAAACCATCTCTTAATAGATGAGAATATATTAGATTTGAAGCCAAACATCAAATCTAGCGCTGAATCCGAGCGGAAGGACTGCGCGTTAGAAGACTTCAAAGACTTCACTGATTTAGAGCTATATATCGAAAAACGGGTAATCGATTCAAAAGAGCGCTTCTTCTGCCGTTGGAGTGACTGCCGGTTCGATACGACAGCGAAGAACATAATCTCAAGACATGTCTTAAACAGACATTTGTCTCCAAAACAGACGAATCCCTTCGAATCGATCGATAGTTACAACGAAACCAAATATTGGGAAAAACTAATGAATTCGAAACAATGGCCGCAAAAATCCAATGCAAAGAGCGCTCAATCGCTTCCAACAAATCTTCCGTCACTCCCACCGATGCCTCCTTTAACTGCACCACCGATTCTGACCCCTTTTGTTGAACCCTTAACTTTGCCGACAATGGGTCAGCTCTTAGACGAGAAGCAATGGTTGGAAAGGCTATCATCAATGGCATCGCTATCGGTGTTTGGCTCTCAAATGAGTGACAAATCGTTTGAATCAAAGAACGGTTTCGACGATAACTTAAACAACGAAAAGGAAAAAATGAAAAACCACTTAAACATCAGTAATAAAGAGGAGAATATTCTTCTGAGTTGTAAGGGTTTGGCGGCGATGTCTAAAGTTAGACAATACTATGAGAGTCAGGTCATCGACGGACAGAAAGTGTTCTTCTGTCGGTGGAAACAAAATGGATCCGTCTGTCAGTTCCAGACGAGGAAGAGTCAGAAGATCGCACAACACATCAATTTGTCGCATATCGGGGTTGAGTTCAAGTGTCCGAAACCCTTCTGTAATAAAGTGTTCAAAAATCCGAACACATATCGGGAACACCAGAAGAACCACATCTGCGGGTTTGGTATCTTTGGTTACGGGTCTAAGGGTGTGATCGGCGCCTGTCGTAATGAAAACCTCAACCGATTCAGGGATCGGGTCGTAATTGAAGGCAAAAAGTTCTATCGGTGTATATATATAGTGAACGGTTCCCAATGCGGTGCAATCACTCGATACCATATGGCTATGAAAAGGTATGTCCCTATCGATCGAACAGACCGTGCGCTCAACTGCCTTGAGCTCTGCACTGCTCTCCCTTTCCTCTCAACCCTTTCGTATCTATTTTTATAACTAATCGATAAACTCTTGGCACTCATTGACAGACACATACATTCGCATACCTGTCCTCATAGGAAGAACCTTAAGCTCAAACAGAATCAAGAGGTCATCCATAAGATGAAGTCCGACACTTGGAATCTGGACTTAGGTTTAGGTTCTATGGCGTCGACGTCATCTGCGAGTCTGAGCCCACTGTCGAGTCCCAACACTATTAATAACACTCCAGAAGTCAAAACGAGTCCAGTGTTGAGCGCAAAGAAGACATATCAGTGCAGACGAACCAATTGTACGGCAACTTTCGAGAGTACGGCAGACCTTCTCAAACATGAGAACCTTCTCTGCAAATACGTTAAGAATGGTTTGACTCAAAACCTGTTCAACAATAAGAGTGTCGGCAAACATATGCCGACAATCAGTAGCGAAGAACTGGCGGCCACTGCGGCCACAAAGCAATCGGTTCTTCAGACGAATGGCTATAAAGTGGGCAACAGTTCTAACACTAATCCGTCGCAACAGTTGTCGCAGAAGAGGGGTCTGACAGGAGTGGAGTCATTGACAGACAAATACTTGAGTACAAAGACAATGAATGGAGTGGACTATCATCTGTGCGTTTATCCAAAGTGTAAGTTCACGTCTAAAGTCCTGAACAAAACGATAGAACACATTCAGAGCCAACACAAGGACTCGACTTCTGAGCAGCTGATGAACATTGAGTCCAATTTAAGTACAAACACAACAAAACGGGTCCGCACTTCCACTGAATCTCCGGAGACTGACAGTGCGAAAGAGAATTCAAGCAAAACAAAGACTAAATCCATTGAAATCGTATCAAATGTCAGTCCATCGCAAGTCTTAGACCCGACGATACCATCTATGAGTGGGCTCTCGGATGAGCCCTATTTCAATCAAATCAATCCCTATTTGACGGAAGCGCACAACCAGTCAGTGTTTGTGTGCGATCTCGAGAACTGCGGCAAACAGTTCCGAACGGAGAGCGCCTTAACTCAGCATAAGTTGAACCATATCTGCGGCTTCGGTATCAAAGGTCGCAAAGCTGTCGGTGTCTGCGATTTGGATAACATCCGGTCCTATAGGGAACAGATGGTCGTCGAGGAAAAGATCCTCTATCTGTGCAAACTTTGCCGTAAAGTGTCTGAAAATCGGAGCTCAGCATTGATTTGCATTCATTCGCATATATGTCCGGCGCGACTGTCACTGTCCGCCGGAATCGATCCACAGAACAGCGCTTTCACTGAAAGCGTTGTCCAGAAAATCATTGAAACGAATCGCAAACAGAAATCAAATACAAATCAGGGCTTAAATACGACTCCGAACTCAATCGAAATAATTGAAATCTAAGTCTTTATTATTATTATAATTATTATTATTATGTCTTCGGTTTTGATAACAATTTAATTAATTATTATTACGACTGAAAACAGATAAACAAAAAGAAAAAACTTATTTAAACATAAAATTTAATGCAATTTAACAAAAAGTTTAATATAATTTCAAAGAGAAATACGATTTCGAGAAACAAAAACATTATTTAACGGATAGTTTGCAATCAATTCTTAACTGAAAACTAAAAACTTCGAAACTCTTCCTTAAGTTCTAATGTCTTCTAAAATCTCTGCAAAAAAAGTAAAGTAAAGTAAAAGTCTTTTTTCAAAAAACATTTTTATTGTCGAAAAAAAAATTTATAATTAGAGAGAAAAAGCATAATATTATTTAAAACACTTAATTAATACTCATTTTCGCAGTTTTTTCAATTCAGACTAAAAATGATACAAAAGGTGTTATAAAAAGAAAAATGTTTTTAATTAGACTTCAAATACAGGCAATTGTCGAGTCCTTCCTCTCTCTGAAAGATATCCCAAACTTTTTTGGTCTTAATCTTTGATTTTTTGGATTAACTGAACATAAATTTTAGTTTTTTTTTATAAATATTATTAAATATTATTTGAATTTTATTTTTGAATTTATTTTTCGTCGCGTTTTTTTAGTTTAAACACAAAATATTTTTTTTGTCGTCAAATGAGAAATAATTTGACAAAACTTTTAAACAAATTCCTTAACCAATAGTTAAGTCTTTTATTTATTTCAAAAGAAAATATTTATTTATTTTTCATTTAATTTATTTATTTCTTCATTTTTTAGCCAATATTTACAAAAATAAAAGAAAAATATTGTATTCGATTCGAAAAACAAACAATTCTTTAATAAAAATATGTGTTAATTGTCTTCAAAACTATTTTATTTCAAACGAAAATAAAAATTCATTTTATGTTTCGATAAAATGAATATTAATTTTCAAGAAATGACTCGAATTTATTCGAAATTGAAGTAATTTTGTGGACATTTCGGCAAAAATTGTTAGTATAGGAAAAATATTGCCACAAACTTAATGGAAATATCCTGTTTAGCCAGGGTAATTAACTTGTTAATTCAAGTTATAGCTCAGTAAATATCCAGGGTAATTAAGAATTAGGTTATTTTCCTTTGGTAAAAAGCTATTAAAATGGAGAAATGTCAATTTAGAACACTGTAATAAAAATAAGGCAGTGTTGGCCTTGATAGCCATGGTATATCATAATATAACCTTGTTTACGTGACACAATGCTATCTAAAAACAAAGGCATTAAATTTGCTTGATCAATAACGCAGTTAAGGCGCCATTTTGATACGATATGTTATCAATTATCAAGTACAGTCCAAATTCTAACCATAAATGGCTACGACTTAAGGCTAACGAGTTATACGACAACTATCATAGGAATGAGTCAAACAAATGAACAAATCATTGAAAATGAGTGGAAACTATGGAATCACTCACTAAATGTGAAATGAGCTAAAATGAGTTGAAATGAGTAGAAATGAGTAGAATTGAGTAGGGTAAAAATAGATCAAAGTAAATAAGGGTATTAAATGAGTGGGACTCAACTCAAACAACATATCAGCGGAAAATTTTTCCAAAACATTTGACCTAAATATCAACAAATTAATCAAGATCACTAATGAGCTAGCTTAATTGAATTACTCGCTCGATAATCAAGCGAATAGTGTGTCTATCTATCGATGTATGAGTTACTCAGATTTTTTTTATGTGTAAACCACACAAGTATTGATAGAAGTGTTTTCCAGACAAAGCACTTCTCCGGTGAACTGAAAATAATTTTTAGTCAAGTTTTTCAAGTTTTCCGTCGAATTCGAATTCAATCAAAAAACAATAGTCCGGGGCATGTGCTGAGCGCTAGTGAGAGCACTGCATACAGAGACAGGCATAATAACATCGTGTATAGGCCTCCTGTTTATAGCGCACACCCATCTTATAACTAGTAATGCTGTGCATTGAGTGTGCATTGGGTGCGACCTTTCCACTCGACTCAAACGCATTCCTTTATTCCTATTTTGACTCCGGGTTACACACAAATCGATTAATAAAAACAAAAATCAATAAATTTTTATTGAATTTGTGCTCAAATTTATGCCTAAAAACAATTGAATGACAAAAATCGGGAAATTTTTGTATCGTTTGTCGAATTGTTTTTCGCGAAGAAAATGTGTTTTCAACAGAAAAACGACTAAACAATAGAATCGAAGAGAAGTCTTACGCAAAGAATCCATTGATTTCAATGACAATACAATCCCCGGATTTTTGTGTTGTATTCAATGCAATGCTATTATGAAATCTCTTTGTGTTTTGGTTTAAAACTTTTTAATTGCAATTAATTGACCACTAATTTGATTGTCAATTGTTTTCACTCACTTTTTGAGCGTTTATTTTGTTTGAGTCAACCATTGATTGTGTCTTTTGACCGGTTTTTGGAGCCGACAATAAGTCACTCCAAACCAACCAATGAATGAAAAGCCAATCACTCGAACTGAAGACCAAATGGACGGAGATATCAATGAATCCATTGATGGTATCGAACAACAAATGCAATGCGAATCCAATATCACTGATAACAACACTGAAGACAACAAAACCGGTAAACATTTTGCAATAATTTTAGCGCTTTTTATCAGTTTTTCTAACATTTTCTGCCGGATTATTGTCTAATAGAGGAAAGTGAGCCAAACAGGGATCAGATAAACGATGAATCGATTGACACAAAGAGAAACTCGAAATACGTTTGCGATATAATCGGTTGTAATAAACAATTTTCGTATTTAAAATGCTTTGAAAGTCACCGAAGGAATGAACACTCGATTGGAGACAATAAAGAGGACAAACCCGAGACTAATGGCCCCAAAGACAGCAAAACAGGTTTCAATCGGAACAGTAGTGACAACGAATGGGAACAGTTTGTCGAACGCCGGGAAATGGACGGCAAACAGAGGCTATTGTGCCGTCTCTGCGATTTCGGTCACAATCTTCAGGTTTATGTCAAACAACACATAATTAACAGTCATTTGACTCAAAAACGGATAAGAAGTCGACCCAAAACTCACTCAGATTTTGAATATTGGGATAAAATACTATTCAATAAGACTGGGGTTCGAATATCGGGTGAACCAAAACCCGAACCCAAGACTAGAATTAAACCGAAACCAAAAGTCGAACCGAAACCCAAGGCTTCCACTCCTTTGGCGAAAAGCATTGCAAACAGTTCTCCAAAGAAATTGATTGTAAGTCCTATTAAACACATTTCACCGAAAGTTTCACCAAAAGTACAGAACATAAGTAAACCACAAATTGAGACAAAGCTTCAAATAATCCCTAAACTGAAGATCGACTCCGAAATAATGGCCAAAAAGCACTTACAGATCGATAAAAGCAAATCAGATGTTCTTTTAAGTTGTAAGGGATTGGCGTCAATGACAAAAGGTTTGCCTCTTTTGCATCCATTCCTCCGATTCTTAATTTTAATTTTGATTTTGTCTTAAAAAGTGTCGAAATATTTTGTGAAAACCGTAATAAACAACCAAAAGGTCTATAAATGCAGATTCGGTAACAAATGTCAGTTCCAGACGAAGAAGAGTCAGAAGATCGCCGAACACATCAATTTGTCGCACATTGGGGTCGACTTCAAGTGTCCAAAACCCAATTGTAATAAAGTATTTAAGAATCCCCACTCATATCGGGAACACCAGAAGAACCACATCTGCGGTTTCGGTAGCTTTGGCTACGGTTCCAAAGGAGTGATCGGTGTCTGTCGTAATGAGAATCTCTTCAAATATAGGGAACGCATTATAATAGACGGGAAAAAGCTCTACCGGTGCAAAGTCTGCTTTGCTGTGACCCCATATTTCACGGGTTTGTCACAAATCGTTTGACTTTTAGACAATATTTTTAACTAATTATTTGTTTTGACTCAGGAATCAAACGACACTTACATTCGGCTCATATCTGTCCATTTCGTGTGAGAGGAGACCCGTCGGCAATGGCCATAAAGCATGAGATTATGGACTTCGAGTTGGATCCGGAGATCTTTAAGACTCCATTTGTCTGTTGTTTGAAATGTAACGAATACTTCTCCACTAATGAAGAGCTCGAAAAACATGAGATTACGTTCTGTCGCTTCCGAGACGACATTCTCGAAGAGATTCTGAGGACAGAAATGGCTAAAGAAGTTCCCAAACCTGAAGAGGAACCGAAGCCAACGACTCAGACCAACGGCACCGGCGGTAGACTTAAGCTGAGCGAACAAATCAGGCGAAACGTTAATGCAATTAATGAAAGTATTGCCAAAAACCTCTCAAATGAGAGACAAATTGATTCGGAAACTGAAAAGTCAATCGAAAAGTATATTTATGTCAAGAATTTCGAAGGAATTGACTTTTATTTATGTAAATTCAACGACGAATTCGAGTGTAAATTCATTTGTAGACAAAAAGACAAAATGAATGAACACGTTTTGGACAAACACTTCCCAAATGGGATCCACTTTCCGACGGATCTGTTGAGTAATTCACTTCAGGGTTCGATATTTCCGATGTCCATAAAGTTGGAGAAAATGGACGACGAAGACAATGACGAGTCGTACGAAGACTATAAGCCCTCGACTTCCGGATTCCAGAACTTTCAGACCAATTACAGTATTGAACAGCACATTGAGATCAAGTCTCTGGACGGAGAGCTCAACTACTTCTGCGTTTATGACACAAAGAAATGCAAATTCTATTCAAACGATTTGAATGAAATGCAGACTCACGTCAAGGAATCGCACGTATCCTTCGTTTGTGATGTCGAAGAATGTGGTAAACAATTCAAGAATGCTTTGGCTCTTAAGGCACACAAAGTTAACCACATCTGTGGGTTCGGTATTAAAGGACGCAAATCGACGGGTGTTTGCAGTTTGGAAAACGTTAAGAAGTATTGCGGAACTGAAAAACTGGTTAACGACCAAATGGTGTTCCCCTGTTGTTGGGAAGACTGCAAATTTGTGTCTAAAACGCGTAACAATCTTTGGTCTCACTGTCACTCCAGACATCTCTGTCCCAATCGAGACGTGACTAACGGAACAACAACTAAGAAGACTGTCGGCCGAAGAATCAAAGCGTTTATACCGAAAGACATTTCTTCAATCACTCAGTCGACCGACGAGTCGATGGACGACAACAGCTCTCAGGGAAGTATCGGAAGACTAGAACTGGAAGTGTTGGGAACTTTTGGAACTCAAGAAAGTCTAAACAATTTTGTCAGATATAGTAAAGAAGTTATCGTCGATAACAACAAAACAGTATTCGTCTGTTTATACCCCAACTGTTCGGTAACGCCGAGGAATCGCTCCTATTGTCAGCAGATTATCGAAGAGTATCAGAACTCTTATACGACTGACTTTAAACACAATATGATTAGACATATTCGACGCCATTGTGGAGGTATTGATCCAAACCTTTGAGAATAGTTTCAGTGGTTTTCAATAGTTCTCTCTTTATTTGTCTCTTCAGATAAGCCGTTCGTTTGCGGAATCAATGGCTGCGATAAGAGGTTCAGCTGTTCCTCTCAGTTCAAACACCATCAGTCGACTCATTAGATTCATGTGATGAACAGTCCTTCACTAAAAGGCAGTTCCAATCGAAGTTAGAAATGACTAAATCATAACGTCTTCGAAATTTGTAATCATTTTTACCTCTCATTTAAATTAATGTTAATTAAAATTATTTCTCTTTTTTGGTCTGAATTTTGTGATTCTTATCCCATAAACAAATTTTTTAGTAACGACTTATAGTTCCTCTAATTTATTAATAAATTAATTAATAATTTAATACTTTTTTGTCTTTTTCTTCGATTAAAGTATTGTATTTCAGGCGATAATCAAATTTCAAATACAAAACAAAAGAAAATACTTATTGTAAGTAAAGTTGGTTTCAATAAAACTCTTTCGACAAAAAAATATTCTCTTCGTTTCTATTCTAACATAAATACGATTAAAATAATTGTTTTATATTCAAAATTGTATTAAATATCTAATAAAAAAGTTAAAGATTTTAACAAAAACTTTGTTTTCATTCAGATTTTGATTAAAGTTATCAAAATTCAAATAATTTTTTATCTTTATTTATAATCAATAGAATTCACTCAAATATCAACTAATTTTTAACATGTTTTGCTATATTTCAGTAAATTTATTGATAGATTAGACTAAAACCTGGGCTCTAATTAAATAACTCATAAAAGTACAGTCAGTCACAGGAAGTCGAGTAATGACCTAAAAATCAATGAAATTTGAGATCTTATTATAGAAAAGTGTGAAACCGTAATAAAAGGCAATAAAACACTCATTTGAGATGAAAATAGGATTTAATGAGAAGAAGGATTCGTTAAGAATTGAAAACCTTATCCATAATAACTTGGATACAAAAACAGGCAAATCATCAAAAGGTAAGAAAAACTATAAAATTAATTAAACGAAACTCAAAATAATTTGAAACCTATTTAAACCATATTTTTGATTATAAAATCAAATATCAAAGTATCAAATATTAAGATCAAAGATTAAAATGTGATTAAAATTGACAAAAATAGATAGTCAATAGCCTTGAATCAATTATTAGGGTCCTTGATCACTTTATGATCATTTTATGAGAGAGTGAGCAGATAACGTATAGCATTGAGGATACGGTCCCTTTAGATTACGTTATTATTATTTGATTTACGGCTCAATCACTGATTGTCTTCAATAACAACAATATTTTTGATCACTTTTTTAGCGCTTAAATGAAATATATTTTCATTTGATTTGAATTTATATTTGTTTTAAAATTATTAGTCAATCGTTTGACAATGACTTCCTCTTCGGGTGGCGTTAAAGACATGACTCATATAATTATGTCACAAATGGTGGCATTGCAACGATTTTCACCCGAAAAGTCTTATGAAGAAAATTTGGATAAATTTTATGACATTACTGTCGATGACGAGGGCCTCGAGTGGTTCAGTTGTATGTACGACAACTGTGGGTACGTCCAGAAGGAGGAGGAAATCATTTTTGAACACTTGAAGCAACACTTCTTAGGTATTTCTCTTTGTTGTCAACCCTTTACTCAAATATCTTCTCTCTATTTGTCTTAAGCGGAAATACCTCCGAATGTCATTAAAATGAATTTATCGGACAATTCAGACGAAGATATGATTGAATGCAAGCCTGACATCAATCAATTGATTCCAATGGATGTTAATCTCGAGGACAACAATCAGTCCACAGATTATTGTCTTATGGAAGACATGAATGATAACGAAGTGACTGAAGAGTGGGAAAAATATGTTGGGATTCGGACTAAAGACAATAAACAACTCTATTTCTGTAATTACGACACTAATTGCTTTTGTGAGACCCGATTCAGAATTCATATTAAGGTTCACATAACTAAACATTTGGAGAACAAAACAATTGAAAAAAGGGCTCCAATTCCTGCCATCGATGAGTCCCTTCCAAACATTGATTTCATAGAAACAGACTATTGGGACAAATGTCAACCAAATGTATTCAATGGTCGACCGAAAAGATCTTCCACTCAAAGCACTCCAAAGAGTTATTTCATACAAAACTCGAAAATTAAGTCGAAATCGAATTCTAAGAGCAAATCGAAGTCAAATACGAAGAGCGCCGACACTTCTGGTTCTCAGACCAGATCTCAAAGCGCTTCAATTAATGGCAGCCAAAGCCCCCGAACGCCGATTAATAACCGAAAATCTTCGGATATTATTGACATTGGATTCAATCAGAACAACACTCTTCTAAGTCTCAAAGGAATGGCGAGTATTAAGAAACTGAAGACTCATATTCAGTGCGAAATCATCGATGGATTGAAATATTTTTGCTGTAATTTTAACAAAAAGTGTGGCTTCAAGTCCCGTCGATCTCAGGAGACCGCAAATCACGTGCATTGCGCACATCTGGGCTTTTACTTGCGTTGTGTGCGCCCGGAGTGCAACAAAATATTCCGAACCCCCGGCTCCTGGAGAGAACATCAGAAGAACCATATCTGCAATTTTGGGTTATATGGCTATCAAAAGGGAGTGACCGGAGTCTGCCGTAACTCATATCTCCTCCAATTTCAAGAGAAGTTCGTAACCGAAGACAATCACATGGCTTTCAGATGTAAATGGAAGGGCTGTCAGTTTGTCACAAGACAGAGGACGGGCTGCAAACGTCACATTCATAACAACCACGTCTGTCCTCACCGTAAGACAAAGGAATGGAAGACTCAATTACAGTACTTTATGTCGAAAACCAGTTCACTAACCGACAGACCCATCGCTAACGCATCGAATCAGAGTTCCGACCGAAAGGTGTATTTCTGTCGAAGAAAACACTGCAACGCGAAGATGTCCAGTGAGTCAGAACTCATGAGACACGAGAACCAACTCTGCAGATATCGATCGGAACCCAAAAGAAAAAATAAAAATAATCTTAAAATCAATCCAAAGATAAGACCAAAACTGAAATCTCAATCGTCTTCGGCGTCGACTTCTCGCCAGTCTATGACCGAAACTCGAGGACAAGAGTCGACCAAAATTAGAACTTTAAGATCAAATGAAAAGACTACAGAAAACGGGCCGCGAGTCGAGGGAAGACGTCTTTCGAATAATTCAAATACTGAAGAAACAAATGATCAAAATCTTAATAATGGAACCGATTTGCGGTCAAAATGCGAAAAATTTATCGAAAGGAAGATCTTCGAAGGCGTGACATACTTCTTATGCAGTGGTCCTAACTGTAAGTTCACCACAAAAGTTGAGAACAAAATCTATGATCACATCTCAAAATTGCACTCACTTTTGAATACATCCCATCGACCCAACACTCGGACTACAACTCAAGGCAGCGGACAGAGTACTGACCAAATCAATGATACAATTAGAGTAGAGTCGCCTTCAGCCAAGAGTGAGACGACACCCAAACCACACAAACGTCAAAATTCATCGAATAGTAGTCCGAAAAAGGCATCGAATTGTAATAACAGTAAAACTAATGATAATATTGATAATAGTTTTCGACAAAAATCATCGCAAAACTTGATTCCGACGTCTTCTCGAAATTCGACCCCAAACTCATCCGTAATCTCATCGAAAACATCTTCAACTGCACCGAAAAAGTCCGATAATATTGACGACAAATTCAAAAACTTCTTTGAAATTAAAAGAATAGATTCGGAACCGAATTACTTCTGCCGATACCCTAACATTGTTTGTCGGTTCTACGCGACCACTAAAAAGGAAATGTATGAACACATCAGTGAAGAGCATATATTCTTCGTCTGCGACATAAAGAACTGCAAACGAGAGTTCAAAACAGAAACGTCACTAAAGCAGCACAAACTCAACCACATCTGTGGCTTTGGTATTGAAGGTATGAAAGCGTCGGGTGTCTGTGCCCTCGAAAATGTGAGGCAATACAGACGAGAGATATTAGTTGACGACCGATACAAATATCAGTGCAAAGTCTGTAAATTCATATCGACCTCAAAGAGCATAGTTCTATCGCACGCTCACAACCGTCATATCCATCCCCAACCCCCTCCCGAATAGTGTAACGTAAGTATAAAAAAAGAAATACAAAAAAAATACAAAAACTATACTTAACTCTAAACTCAACGCAAAATATTCTCTTTAAATCTCATTTTTGAATTTGAAATACATTTTTTATCTGACTTTTGCTGTCATTAAGTTTTGTCATTCATTTAATAATTAGTTAATCAAATTTTCTTTGAATTTATTATTAATTATTAACAAAATTATTAAATAATTATTTGTTCTTAACGTAGAACTCAACTCTGAGTGTCTTCTAATTGTCTTCTGATTTATTTTAAGCCATATTTTGTTGGTCTCTATTAATCTCAGTATTGAAAAGTGATATCAATTTTAATATTAATTCAAATATTAATTATTTGTATTTATTTTTTGAACTTTTTTTGAAATAAATAATTTTCATTCAATTTTTGTATTTGTTTTTGCGAACGGATTGGAGACCTCAACAACTCTGTCATTGATAGGCATCTGATCTCTGGTGTTGTGCGTCAAATGATGGCTCTTTTTATCGATAGGCTCTCCATTTATGTCTCTGAATCGATGGAGCTTTACATTCAAACCAAACAATATATTGTTTTTAATTTAAAAAAGTTTTGACAATAAAGACCTGATTTGCGGTCATATAAATGGGATCCGAAAATATTATGAATGTCGCGCTTTGACTGCACGGAGGGGTCGTCAGACTTCCCGCATATTTATAGAAGAGATCCTTTTTGATAGGTATTAGAGCTTTCATATTGAGTGGAACTCTCATCGGAACACTTTTACTGAATTCTTTAATTTGTGGCAAAACTTCGATAATAGGTATCAAAGCCTTGTTGTGAGCGATCACTTCCACCACTCCATAAGGCTTTACAATCTTTGACTCTATGAAGACAGTGACCACAACGAGTCCGTCCTCCCTATCCCTTGCATTTGTCATATTCCCATACTTTTGATTCCAATGAACTAAATGGAGCTTAAAATAGGACAGAATTAGTGGTATTCTAATCGATAAGAAATGGGGTAAACCTCTGCCGATCTCTTGACGCCATTTATCGAATGTTCGGAACCATTGAACTGATTGAGACCCCAATGAAAGTGAAACGAATCCAAAATAAAAGTCTCGTTATTAATGGCTTCGCCGAAAACGTATGGAATCTTTTCGTCGGCGTTCGGCAAAAGGAATACACGAACTGACGGAACAGAATTCGTGTCAATAGAGTTGTAGAAAGAGATTATTTATTACCCGTATGTCCGTTGTTCTGAACCGTACTCTTACTATACTTTTCGTTGTAGTTATAAAAATCTATTCTTAGTTTAGAATTGATTTTGACTTTAGTTAAGTCGATATTAATCGGCGACTCATGAGTTCCACCGCAGGCCTCAAAGTGAAGGTTCCACTCATTTTGATCTGAAAATAATTAAATAATGTAATCAAATGTTGGCTTCAATTTTATTTAAATGAGTTTTGATATGTGATACCGGCGTAAGTCCAGTCATTGTTTGTATAGTTTTGTCCATTTATTGAATAGAAAACCGTATGAATCAAAAGAATACCGAAAATCGCAAACATTTTCGAAAATTTTATTAACATTTGAAAAAATAAATTGAATTTAAAACAATTTAAAGCACTCTCTGAACAAATATATGACTATATATATGACGCCTCCGTTCTATAGCTTTTCAACTCTTTATATAAGAGAATAATAGAAAATAATTTTTGATTGACTCAGCGTTAATATCAAATGATAGATGAGTTTATTTTTGAATAAAAAACACAATAAAAGCTGAGTATATGTCAAATAAATCAATTTATAAAAATATTTTTTTGAATTATGAGTTGACATTCCATATGTTAAAACACTTTATGAATTAATTCGATACTTTTGTCACAAACTAAAGCAAAAAATGGATTTTTATTGTAATTAAAAATAGTTTTCTATTAAATAGTATTTGAAAACAACAGAAATAAAGGGAAAACAGAGGAAAACAACTGAAATATGAGTTAAAACTAAAGAAAAAGCGATAAAAAAAAGTGGAAAACGATTACAATTTATTTATATTATAATTAATATATATTATAAATTGCATTCAAAGAAGTGTTTCAATGGATTTGTTTCTTAGAGTTTGAGTCAAACCGTCGGAAATGTGTTCCAAAACGTGACCAACGATTCCGTGGACTGAATCCGAAGTATAGACACAATTAAAGCATTTATACAAAAACTTTTTGTTCGGTTCTAAAGACTCGAATCTATAGACTTCGATAAGAGAACAGATATTTCTCACGTATTTCGGGAACAAACTGTTCTCCAATTGAGTCGAATCCAAATCGCTTCCAATTTTCTTCAGAATAAGATTTGAGTCAACTCTTCCTCCCAAAGGACGGAATGAGGAATGAGTGCATCGATTGACCAAATATTTGATCGCTTCCTCGAAACCCAATTCAGTTGAAAACGATTTAATGTTGTCTTTCGAAAGCAATTCTTCTCTAAATCTGTCGTTAATTGAATTAATCGATTGAATCAATCTATTTATCAAAACTTCGATATTTGGTCTCTCTTTCGGTTTGGCATTTGATTCGACTTTCGGTTTCGGTTTAAGCAATGAATTAACATTTGATTCGACTTTTCTCTTAAGTTTTGATTTGACTTTCGATTCAACTTTTTTCAGAACTGTTGTCTCGATCTTTGACTCAGCCTTCGACTCGATCTTCGGCTCAACCTTTGGCTCAATTTTTGACTCACTCTTCGACTCGGCCTTTGATTCGATCTTCGATTCGACCTTTAGCTCAACTTTTGACTTACCCTTCGACTCGACCTTCGTTTCGACCTTCGGCTCAACCATTGATCCAATTTTGGGATAGAATCTAACAATAGGTTTGGATTGAGTGTTGACTTTAGGGGAAGTGTTGACAATCGATTGATTGTGTCGTTCTTTTGTATGTTTATTGAGTTTCCAATTCGTTGCAAACGTTTTCTTACATTCATTACAATTGAAACCAAACGGCAAATGACTCTTCAGGTGAAGACTCAGAGCCTTACGAGTCGTGTAATTCTTATCACAGTTTTGATGACTGCAGACAAACGGCTTGTCCTCATAGTGTCGCATCAGATGACACCTGAGGTCACACTTCTGGTAAAACTCATGTTTGCAGCCATTGATTGGACACAAGTATGGCTTCTGTTGGACACAAAAGTCTGGATTAAAAACAAAAGATAATTGAAATACAAAACAATAGAAACCAGTTTTAAGTGTCTTCTGATGTGTCGGACAATAAGTGAAGACTTATTTGTCGAGAAATGACACGAATTTTGAACGCATTGGTAATACTGACGACTATTTTGCCTGAATTTGATGTAATTGTGGCGATAATTGTCGACACAATCCATGTTTTGATACATTTTATTGAGTTCTTCGTCAATACTATTCAAATACAATTGCATTAATTCTTTACGCGATTTGTTGCCATTGTTTTGATTTATTTGTCGAAGAATTGAATCCATTTTTAATTAATTTGTATTTAAATCAAAAATAATTTGAATTTTAGATAAAAAATATTTTTTGTCAAAACGTTTCGATTCTATCGTTTGCTTTGAAATTACGTTAAACTCATTCATTGGACAAACATTTCAATACATTTCAATACATTTCAATCTTTTGCTTTAGATTTTGGTTACAGTTCTCTCAAAAGTGTTTTCAATTGTTTTCACATTATTTTCCATTTTATTCCTTCAAATGTATTGAATTTAATTTAAATAAATAACAAAAATTAAAAATAAAATAAATAATTTAATTGAATTCAATTGATTTATATAATCGATAGGCATATAAGTAGGGTATTCGGGAAATTCTCATCTCTGGTGTTGAATATTCAACGACTCTTCGATTCATTTTTTGTTGATTTCTTGTATTCGAGAGAATCTTTTTCTTTGAATTTGTTGTCAAAAGTCTCATTTGAGATAACTATCAAAAATATTATTCATTAATAAATTGAATCAATTTTGTAATCCATTAAATCCACTAAATAAGAACTACCTGATAACCAGACATGGCTAAAGGGGGTTTTTTCCCGAAACCCCCCCTGGGATCGAAAATCTGACTAAGCCCCCCCCCCCTGGAAAAGAAAAGTCATAGGCCCCCCCTAGGAAAAAAAAGAACAATGGCGGCGAAGCGCGGCGGCCATTTTGTCCGCCATTTTTGGATTTTTAATGGCGGAAACTGGATTTAAACTAAATTAACGACAATTTAAACTGAATTTAGCCTAATTTAACTGGATTTAAACCGGATTTAGTCTAAAAACAGCCATTTAAGGCAAAAATAGCCGCCATGACAGTCAGGGGAAAAAAAACCCTAGACCCCCCTTTAGAAATTTTGCCAAAAATCCTATATAAACCCCCCCTAGACCCCCCCTGGAAAGTGGTTGCTTAGCCATGTCTGCTAAGAGAATGATATTTGAGTTATGGCGGTTCGTACATATGATGTTATGTGGTGTCTGTCAGTCAGTGTTTTATATACAAACCCGCCATAACTCGAATATCATTTTCTCATTAGACCCATAATATGTTGAAAGGATATGTTGAAATAATTTAGTGATTGCCTTGTTACAATCTTGCCAAAGCAATATTTTATTTCAGTGAAGGGAGTACTGGGAATCAATTTGGTAACATCAACAATTAGATAGAAAAACTTTTCAACTGAACTTGTTCTCTGAAAATGTTTAAATACATTTTAGTTTTGTTTGGTCTTAAAATTGATAATAATTTCTTCAAATTTTTTTCCAACGGAATCGCTTTCACAACGTTTTTCGTGTTTATTATTCACACAATTTTGACGCTATTTTTCAAACAAAACTTACTGTTGTTTGCATCGAAACTGAGTTGTTTGCTTCACGTCTTGTCACTTATCGTGTCATTTATCCTTGTCAAATATTTTGCCAAGAGGCTCATCAATTTTCATCTGCATCTCGTAATCTGCGAAATAAAGAATGGCGTTGAAGATAATCTGAAGCCCTGCTCATTCATCTCCATATTAATTTATGTAATAATTATTATCACAGGTTTTCACCTTGTTATAATTGATCCAACTTTTGAAGAATCAGTCAAAACATATATCCTGGTCGATCAGATGACGTTCAGCGGACTCTTATTCTTTTGTTACGGCATTGGATGGCTTTTGGCCGTTAAGTGGATTCACTTTGAATTCAAGTATAAGTTTTATTCAATTCTTGAAAATTATTTGAATTCATTAAAAGCCAAGAATTCTGTGGAAAACTTCAAGCCATCAGTCGATGAGTTAATCAGCGCACAGAAGACTATCCATCAGTTTATTCACTTTCAGTCACTTTTAGCAAAATATATTGATTTTCTCCAATATTTTTACCTAATCATGAATTTTACGTTTAAATTGCTTTTTGGCTTATTTTTTACAATTGTATATCAGAAAGAGAGGACTGACATAAGGATAGGTATATTAATCGATATAATAATTATTGTGTTATTTTCATCGATTTATTTCATCGGAACTGAAATTATTTTATTAAAGAAAAGTCTATTAATTAAAAAGATTTTTAAAGAATTACAAAAATGGCTGAAATTCAAAGACGATAACGATTTGTCTGTTGAGCTACAGGTGCTTATGAGGAGTGCTAACCTATTTCTACATGGTCACCCTGTTAATTACGAGGTTAAATTTAATTTCAATCCAAATATCTACTAGATCAAACAAGGTTGTTCAATCATTATCATTGTTACAATTGATTTAAAATATTTTTATTCAATCAAAAGTCAATAAATTTAATGTTACGTCAGTTTCCATTGACCTCTCATTTATCATAATTTGCTTCTATTTTAATTGATTTTCAATTTTATTCTTTATATTAGTATTTCATTCAATATTTTGACATAATTTCAATGTTAAGACATTTTACAGTTTTATTGGTTTCTTGTATTTCTTGTGATGTTTTCAACTTTTATATCAATTTTAAGTTTGTTTTAAATTATATTTTAATTTTCAGATACCTGTAATCAAAACTATATAATAAGAGACAAACGAATAAATAAATAAATAAAAATTTGTCGGCGATATAGCATTCAATGCATGGGCTTTCAAACCAATGTAATTGAATGTAAGCAAATTGTAGAACAAATTATTTCAAACAAATGAAATTATTCAACAAAAAATTCACTGACGGTTAAAGTGTAACAAAAATTTAGGAAAAATTCAGAAACAAAATCAGAGGAAAGAGCCCCGACAACAGTGGGCTTTGCATTTGTTTGATTAATACTAAGTTAATACAATGCCGTCCATTAAAAAAATTCGTTTCTAGATGGAGAATAACTCTTAAACGGCTGAAGATATTTGAAATCTGTAAAAAGCATATGAAAGTACATCTGGAAATTTTTTCTACCATGAGACTCTTTTAGGTATTTCTTCTAAAAATATGACAATATGTACTGATAGGAGACAGGTTGAACTTTTATATGATATATCACTTATAGAAATTGAATTGAAAACAAAGGAGATATGCGGAACCGAATATCAGAAATGGATAATACGTGCCCATAGTTTTCCAATGAGGTTACAAAATAAGGCATATATTAAGAATTTGGCCGCCATTTTATCCCTACCCTGATCCACCTGGCAAAATTTTCCGAAAAATCCTTACCCAGATCCCCTTGAGCTCAAAGAGCTAGCAGACCCCTATTTTTAACATACATTTTTATATCTTGAAATTAGCTTTCATTTGACTCAAAGCACATCCACATCCATCCCTTTCCTCAAGTTCTAAAATTAATTGAAAAACTTCAAATTGAGTTACCAAGTTCATTTAATTGTAAACTAAAAAATTGATTCAAAATTTAATTAAAAACATATTTAAGACTGAAATCAACTAAAATCTTGAGCCGACAGTCAATTACAAAACAAAACAACAAAACATATGAAAAGAATTTTTAAAAAAAAACTTTTAATGAAAACTAATCCTATTTTCTCATCAAAAATTAAACAACGAATCAATTTATACAATATTTGATATATTCAACAAAACAATCTAGATCACTTCACATCATCCATCATAAGGAGCGGTGTATCTGATCTTCCAATTCAATTGATGTCTCTTAAGTCTTAGGAGATTCCTCTGCAACATAGTTGTGGTCACCTTTCCTATGGCCGGCACAAAGAGGGACGCCTTCTGTTTGACACTTTCCTCGAAATTATTGCCAGAACTGGAGAAGTTGATGGCAACGACCCCTTCCTTGAGCAGCTCAGTCCTCACTTTGTAGTCAGCTCTGGGAACACCAGTAATAACCACATCAGAGATGGGCAGAACGTCTTCCAATGTTTTTGTTGAGTCCCTGACCCTGTATTTTCTCAATTCAAGATTCTGACCACGGTCAAATTCGAGTACATCCCCGATGTCTACCGAATAGACTTTCGCGCCGTCATTGGCCAGGAGTGCGGCCAACGGACGGCCCACTACTTCACTCCTATTGATAATTGTTATGATCTTTCCGTTGAGATGATTGCCGTAAGAACTGCCAAAGTCATACACCTTGCAGTGTTCGAGCACCTTGTTCAATCAAATTTTGATCAAATTTAGCTTGCTTAATTAGATTAGATTAGACTACCTTGATAACAGCCAACGGAGTGCAGGGAACAACCGATTTGAGTGACTGAACTCCATTCATATACCGTATGTTGTGATACATATTGAATCGGTACGTATGGCACAACCCCTCGACGTCTTTGTATGGGTTGACGCAGTTCTGTATGTACTGGTCGTGTCCGCCGCCGAACACAGGATAGTAGACAAGGATTCCGTGTATACTGTCGTCGTTGTTGGCCTCGATTATTGTGTCTTCGAGTGACTCCCTGTCTATCTTTTTCAGCTCAAACTTGACGCCCGTCTCTCTGCAACTCTTGGCGGTCACCTCTGCGTACTGTTCCGCCGCCGGGTCTTCATTGGCCAAAAAGCTGACCAGTTTTACCTCGATGTTGTACTCGCTTATTGTCTTGGACAATTCTTCGCTTTGAATTCAACAGGAACAAAATTATATTAATCTAAATGATCTAGCTAAATTGTCATGGTAAATTAATTTTAAGAAAATTCTTAGATAACAATCTTGATAAAAATCAGTTTCACTTTTATCAAGTTTATTGACTTTTTGGTTCACAAATAAAAAGTTTAAACTTTTGACACAATTTTGAGGACTTTTTTTAGAAACAGAAATCAAATTGAATTACAATTTTTGTCCAATACTTACATAAATGGTTTGGCTATCGTTGAGCCTAAAAGTGTTTTGCCTTTCATTTTGGGATTTGATTCTTGCAATAAATCGATACGTTTTATCAAATCAATAAAAATTAGTGAAACTAGTGATCAGTCACTTCGCCGATGGTTTTGGCAAAACATTAGAAGAAACGACTCATAAGAACAGCACTTATCTTATCCTTTTGGGAGAGGGAGAGAGTGCGAGAAGTTGTGCTAACACTCTGTCACATGTGTTGCTGGTAACTGTAATCTGGTTCAGTTTGAGTCAGTTGTGGCCCTGTATTTGGAATATCCCTTTACCTCTACTCACAGGAGAGGAACGGATGAATCAAAATCACTGTTCGTTTGCACAGAATTAAGAAATATTTTTGTATTTATTGTAAACAAACGTATAATCAGTTATTTTTGCGATAAATTAGAAATCAATTAACGATTTCTGTTATGAAATCCAATAATCAATTAATTAGTGATTTTTTTTTCGCAAAAAAATATTTTATTTTCGCATCAAATGACCAGAAAATTGAGTTTCAATTGAGTTTTGAAAATGAATTTTATTTCCAATGAAAACAAGAAATTCTGGTTTTTATATCAAAAAATCAAAACAAGATTTTCAGTCAAATGACATAAAATTCATAACATTTCTAATGATTTTCGCATTCAATTAGTTTTCAATTCATTTGACTTTTTGTCAAAAATAATAAAAAAAATTCAAAATAAAAGTCAAATATAAGAGAAATTAATTCAAAAAATGATTGAAAAAAAACTTTTGCTTCAAATGAAAAGCCAGTCCTCAGTACTGACTGTAGTCGTACTGACCGTAAGACTGAGGCAACGGATACTTAACGAGACCTCCCGGTGCGCCACTGGTTGACGTTTGAGACCTACCGGCGTTCACTTCAGTGCCGAACAATGGGTGCCGTCGGGGCTGAGCCGTCGACGCGGAGGACTGTTGACTGCCATATCCAGTGCCGTTATTAGCCGTATTGGAACCGGTATTCGAGCCGTTGGCCGAACTGATGGCTCCGATCTGAAGGAGTGATGAGAGGGCCGCCTGAACGTGAGGGTTACCCAATAGGTTAGCCCTTTGTTTCTCGAACTCCGGGTCCGCCTCCTGTTTTGCCGGAGCGCTGCCGCTGTAGGCGTTGGACCCCTGGGCTGTGCTTTTGGACGCATGTCTGGCCCTCTCTTTAGTGAAGAAATCGATGAGAAGATCCAATTGAGTCGGAGTCAGGAATTGTGTGCCGTTTTCAGACAAAATGGTTCGCAACAGATATGACACCTCTTCCGGCAGTTTAGAAGAATCTGCCCTCCGGTCAGCCTCTCCTCCGCCATATTGACGTCCGCCTGGAGGGGCTGATGAGGCTATGGGTGGCGCGTAAGGTGCTGTCGGTCCCACTCCGGCAGGAATACCGTTCATTGCTTTGAAGTCTTTGTCGATTAAGAGGAGGGCGTCTTCGAGAGGCATATTCCTGTGCTCTGTCTGGTTGTGCAGAACATGAAGTGTGACCGACCGGTGCTCTTCATTAACCGGAGTCACGACCATAGCGTAAACGGTTTGACTAAAAAAAATAGTATAAAAATTCAAAGACCTGCTTCTCAACCGGAGGGGACATACCGTTCGAAGAGATCGTTAAGTGTCATATTAAGCGATGAGGGCGTGTGAAGGAACAGCATATCTATGTATCGGATGGGTGTCTCCCGTTTGACCCTTTGCTCAATCATTTCTGCGTAAGGCCTGAGTGGATAAGGATTAGGAATTAGTGTTAAGAGTGGATTATCTTTGGATCAGACCATTGGTCTCTATTGACGACAATAATTTCGGCCTCATTTCCAATCACTGGTTCAGATGGTGGGGGCGCCACTGCTGGAGGGGGTCCGCCATAAGGTGAGTATGGATCGTGAGTCATCTGAGGTATGATAGAGCCGTGTCTGGTGCCGGTCGGCCCTCCCATTGGTCGCGTTGAAGGGCCAACAGAAATGCGGTTAGGGCTACGACTTCTGTCCCTATTGTGAGGACCTGTAGGCTGTCCTCCGCCGCGACCTTTGAATGGATGACCACTTTTGTCAAACACTCGGACCTCTATTTTGAAAGGAAAAACAGTTTAAACTGAGAGGAGAGGGTTGTCTTTCGAAGACATACCGATTTTCCTTCCGTTGAAATGGGATCCGTTCTCTCCCTGACAGGCATTCTGTGCCTCTTCTGAAGTCGAGAACTGAACGAAAGCGAAGTTCTTTGGATTCAAATCAATGCCACAAATTGATCCGTACTTTTGGAACCGTTGCTCTGGTTTTCACACAAATATTGAAATCAATGGTTAGAAAATCAATTCTAATAATCAAGAAATAAGTTATCTTGGTGTTGATCATTGAGAAAACAATACCAAAACACTTGAATATTAGTGATCTTGCCCATTAATCTTGGTATTATTCATAAGTGTCTAATAATTTCAATGAAACTCTTCAATGAAATAATCGGTAGTACTCTAAGAAACTCCTAGTCTTTAACATCTACTAATTGATCTTGATGGTAAATTACAGCCGTGATCAACAGCTGACTGTCCCCATAAGTAGAGCCCAAAAGAATTCAAAAACACAAAAAAATACTGAACTCAAAGCCGACCAATCATTTCCCAGAGCCTTCAATGACCCCTCCTTTAAACTAAATAACTAATACCAAGACTCCCAACCCTCGACCCAACTCTACTAATTAAAAAATGATTGGCTTTTAATCATTAATCCGAAGACAAACCTCGAATGAAATGAAACCCTTTCCCAAAAAAAACAGTCTTAAAGTCGACTCTAATTAAAGTCTTTTTTTTCAAAACAAAAGATTCGTTTGAATTGACTATAATTAGAGTCAAAACCAGTGTTTTTAGAGACAATCGAAAGAACTGATCGAATGAATGGTATCTTCAGATGAAATACAAACCGATTTCCTCACAGGAAGTGCTCATATAGTTGACACTACCGACAAATACGCGCGATATTTCTCCAGACTTTGAGGTGGTGTCCCCCCACTTCTTCTGCTCCGACTGATCACTTGCCCCGAATCGTTGGGTACCCGTCGGACCTCCTCCTCCGCCACCGACGGATCGGGACATGAATGCCATCGAATTCATTATTGACTACTAGTTCTCCACTTCGAGGGGTATTCCTCTTCAATAAAAGGGTCTAAACTCTGTCTGAAAGGGGTTTACTGCTAATTACGGGCGGGTGTCTGACCTCTGATGACCTCTGCGTTCAAGGGTTAAGGCGTTTGAACGAAGATCTGACCTTTAGTTGGGTTTACTCTTCAGGACAACAAAAACCTATTGATTTGAAAATTGTTTTTATTCATAATTTTTATTGAATTTTTTCAATACAATAATGATATACTTGTCCTACAATTGACCTAGAAACCTTTTGAAACCTCCCAGACCATTGAATCAAGTTTGTTAACTGAAATGAGCTAGCACATTACAGTAGCTAACAACAGTAGATAAAGTGATGTTGTTCAATTTATTCGCTTAAGTAAACAGTACTTTATCTGTTTGGGTATGGAAGTCAATTATACCTGGACACAATCTTATGGGCTCATCGGATCATTCTTGGTTACATCTGGGTGTATTCGTAGTACATGTGCTAGGTCATTTAAATTTCAAACGTATGATTTAAACCTTTCCCATTCCTGATTGAATTAGCTTGCTATGTTTTTTGTTTAGATCATTAATTTGATACTTACGAGATGTACTGGTTGTTTACCATGTCAATATGGACCAATATGGAGCTTGCTCAATTTGATCAAAATAATGGTTTAATTAAAATGATTTTCAACACTAATTGAAATCACTTTTAAATGTAAACAAAAATCAATAGACTTTTTGATAAAATATTTTGTATTTGTCTTACATTCGGTACCTTTTCATACATTCAGTTCAATAGACATTAGGCTTAAGTTGTGTATCAAAAAGTTATTTATGTTTTTCTGTTTGAAATCCTTTTACTTTTAAACTCATATCATAAACAACGTTGAGCTGAAAAACAAAAAGACCATGCTAATAAAATTTTAATCAAGTTAAATTGTTAAAGGAAAGCAAATAACCTTAACCTTAATTCATCAATTCATCGACATTACTCAAATTTCCACATATATCGGGATTGTTAATAATCAATTTGGCATGATAATATTTTTAGACCAAGATCAAATTAAAAAGATTAAAGTGATTCTTGTTTTCCTCTTTTTATTTAAAGATCGACACAAATGAATAATTCATTAAAAGGAAAAGCATTTTAACGAAATAAATAGGTTTTACATTAAAACTGGTTTTCAGTCCAAAGAAAAAATGGGTTTTTCGTATCCATTGATGAAAAATAATGGAGTTTAACATTGATTGACGAAACAACATGAAGATAAACATCAGGCTCATTTACATTTTAATGAATAGCAAGAGTTTATAAATATTTGATTATCCATTGAGACGAAAGACTTTGTTGAGACTTCACGTAAAGGGACGGCTATTCGTAGGCTATGTTTTGGTCTCAAAACAATTTTGAAAACATGTCTTGAATTTGGATTTCATGTAATGACTACAAAACGAAAAGCGAAGAAAAAAATTCAAATATAATCCACAAATCAATTGGTTTGTCATCAATAGAGGGGTCGCCTCTCGAATTCGTATCCGCCGTCGTATTCCTCACAACTGATGACTTCCCCGTCTCTGTACTCTTCCACATATTCTTCACCTAATATCGGAACGAGAGGTGAGTAGGAGTCGTCGCTATCGTAAACTTTCTCGTAAGTGACGGCTCCGCCATAAATAGAATCGGAGCCCTTTTGGAGCCTAAGACCTGAGGCACCGCCATATCCGCCACCGGAAACAGCCAATCCCTTGCCACCACCACCAAGAGCAAGTCCACCTCCATATCCACCGCCAAGTTTTCCGGAACCATATGAACGGCCCCCGAATATTAAGTTTGGCGAAGGGAGGGGTAGACTATAGGAGGGAAGGTTGAGTGGGACTGGACGGCCATATCCACGACCACGTTGTTTACCACCACCATATCCCCCAGTATTGATTACCAGGGGCTGTCTTAACTTGGTCAATACTGGTAGTTGAACTCTACCAACAAAAATGATCTTAGTTCAAAATTTTTATTTATTCAAAATAAGTACCTTTTTCCGCCTCCCCCTCCATATCTTCGGCCTCCACCTCTTGGTCCTCTCCTACGCGTCACTCCATATCCATAGGCGTTATCACCGAAACAGAGTTGAGTTAAACACAAAACTATTGCGAAAATTATCTGAAGAATAGTCACAAAAAAAACAACAAATGAATTGAAAGTTTTGTTTTGAACCAAAAAAATAGTTTATCTCATTATTAAAGACAATTAACGACTGATTTGATTGTGAATGACATTCAAAATACTCACAAATGACTTCATTTTAATGACTTTTTTTCTATTAAAACAAATGATTTTTATTTTGAGATTAAAATAAAGAGACAAAAGTTGAAAACAAAATAAAAATAATTTCTATTTTTACGGTTTTAATGAGTTTTTCAATGAAAATGAGTAAAACATTTTTGAAACACTTTTATATACTTTTGTGTAAACGAGAAGAAGAAGAGTCAGACAAATGTCATTCCCTGTGCTCTACAATCGTTGGACACAAGAAAAGAGTGAAATATTGAACTGATTTTCTCTCCGATCATTTAATTTATTCAATTATTTCGCACAAATTTTTTGTTGAAATTCAAATCTTTTGTGACATCTTATCCGAGGCATAACTTTCACCGGAATATCGACTTTTCATTGAATGTGTGGAAAATTGGCGAAATATTTTTTTGATACAAATCTTATCCATTAAAATGTGGATCAATGGATAGATTATCTCCAAAATTAAATTCAAATATAAATCTATCAAAAAAAACGCTTACTTCGAATGTGATCCGAATAATTTGATAGTTTTTTGACATAAGCCGGGTATTTATTCTTCTGATTTCAATCAGAATATGATTTCCAAGACATATCCAATTCAATTAATCTTTTGGTTTGACTCTCTTTTCGGGCCATAAGATTCAGGAAGACGTTTAGTGCCATAAAAAACTGATTGCAATTCACTTGAAATATGCACTGATTATAGGGATTATCGTAAATCTTTCTAGATCATCGCTGGCAGAGACAAAACTTGATAGGTCAGTGTAATAAATAAGATAATAAATAATACAAATACAATTGTCTGTCAGTATTATTAAATGATCTTGCTAAAAAAATCAAGAAAATTGAATGAATTGTTAAGAAATAATTTATTACTAATAAATGTATCTAGCTGGAATATAAATTCACGAATTTCTTTTGTGAGAATATCAACTATTATCCAGGAAAATTGATTGTTCTCATTCAAATAACAATAATAGGTTTAAGGGTTTATTTATTTATCTGATATTTCAGTTGAAATTAACCATGGATTATTATCTATCAAACTCTTAATTAGAACAATAATTTGACAATAGTTACCATGGTGATTATTTTCGCGTCAGTCAATGTTAAAACTAATACTGACAGACAGACAAACAAACAAAGAATTTGATTGATCTTGATTATTCTATATTAAAATTCAGTTCCACTTTATCTGAGAAAAGTTAAAAAGGTTTGAAAAAGATAACACTTGAAGACCTGTCACAGCTTTACTTCCTTTAAAGGCTAAATTAATTCTAACCTTTTTCAGAGTAAACCACAAACTCATTGAAATTCAATTAGTTTTGTCGTAAAGAGAGGACAGTTATCTCTAAAGTCTATCAGTTTATTAGAGTTCAGTAGAGTTGAGGTGACTTATGAATCGGTCGAACATTAATTTGGAGGTTAGGGTCTCTCTCTCTCTCTCTCTCTCTCTCTCTCTCATTGATTTCTGACATCTATTGTAATAAATTTTTGGCTCCGAATAGAGTGACAAACATTTAGTTTATGTTAAGCAAAATTGATCATGGTTGTTAAAGTCAGTTTGTCATCATTAATAACTGGGAGATAAAATTGGATCAGTCATAAGCATTAAAGGCATTTATTTATTTATATAAAAATTGTTTTGTTATGTATTTTATGCTAATATTTTGTGAATATATTTTTTTTCTTCTATTTATTACAATTGAATGACTTTTTTTCAAAGCATTTATCATCAGTTTTGTTGAATGAAAAATGACCCTCGGGATTGTCAGAATAGCGATGAATGAGCTTGAACATCTACTCAATGTTTTTGGTATTGAACTGACTTTATTTATTTATGCATGGTGATTGTTTTTCATTTGAAAAGTACATTTAAATTCAATTGGGAAACGGTTTTTGAAATTCTGTTTTTCAAATGGATTTTTAAAAACCTTTTTATTCAATGCATTTGCTTAAAAAACAAGAATTATTTGAATCAAGCAGATTTAAAAATAATATAACATTGTTGATTTATTGCCTTGCTAATGTATTGCGGGCGCAACCCATGAGATAAAAAGCAATTTTCTTAATAAAAATTTCATTTGTTTTCTTTGTTTTTCATCTGCTTTTGTGTATAAAGAATATGTTTTTTAGTCATATTTTTTGCGGTAATAAAACTCATTATTTATCTCAGGTTTTGGTCAATACGTGTGAAACCATTTATTAGAAAAATTATTTTCCTTTTTATTTTTTCGAAGGGATATCACGAATAGGCCATAAAAAAGATGTTTTATTAATTACATAATTGGTAAGTCATTTTCAAAAACATCATTTACTCAGTCTTTTATCATAATATCCAGGAGATATTTACTAAGAATAATTAATTTGAATATTATTCAAAATAACAAATGAATTTATGTTATGAAATTTATGTTACTAGTAAAGAATTTTATTGATCCGATTCCCAGAATATTCTGTGCGTTTCTGATGGAGAGCTCAAAGCCTAAAAACCTGGGATTATGAAATCAATTGTTCCGAAAGAGTCTAAAACTTATTTCTAAATGATTTAACACAGAATTGTGTCACCGGTGAGAGAGAGAGAGAGAGAGAGAGAGAGAGAGAGAGAGAGAGAGAGAGAGAGAGAGAGAGAGAGAGAATCGAAGCCATTGAAGCGATAAATTGAATTATTAATTCTTAGAATATTATGACTAGAAGTTTGCTTCCAAAAAATAATCCAGATTAATTTTGATAAATAAGCTTATATAATATGATTTTTCAAGAAATCTGCTTCTGAATTACTAATGAGCTAATGAACTATTACAAAATTCCAAAAACTTTTTTTTATTCAGCAATTTTTCCTAGATAAAGTCGATAAAAATTTTAAACTAACAAATCCCCTTGGTGACAAGTTTATGAATAATTCTGTTTTTCGTTTTAATAATTTTTGATATTTTTCTTACTTCTGAAATATTTTATCAAGTTTCTCTAATTATTATTCACAGTGATTTTGAAATTCTAAAAGATACCTGGAAATAGGAAATTGAAAACCAGGCTAAAAATTGAAATTCCTAGTATTCCAATTGAATTACAGCAGAACAAGAATTTTACCTAGAATACTCAGAATTATCTAGCCAATTGAAGAGAAAACATAATAATATAATCTGAAATGTCATTATTTGGAAATCTCCTGATAAAGTGCTCTAGCTAACATTGTATTGAACGGTTTATATCAGAAGAGAATCCGACAAAATTGATTGCACTCATCGCTAATCAGTTTATGGATTTGACGCCAAAAATATTTTATTATCGCTTCTAATGATTCAATTTGTTGTTATGACAAATAAATTATTGACTAAACATAAGAGTATTGAATAAAAGCAGAGCATAAATAGCAAGACTATTCTGTTTTTATTAGCTCTTGATTTATGGTAGACTTACAAGCTATAATTTTGTATTTGTTCCGAAATATTTGCTTGATTACTAAATAATCAAACATTATTTTGGTTTCTGATTTTATTTTTAGTTGGTTCAAGTTATGCCTTCTTGGTAAAAATATGGATCATCTTGTTGAAAAAATACTGAGCTTGTAAAAATGCTTTGTTTTTAGGGATAGTCCGTTTTTCTGATGCTTTTATTTTCGCTCAGAATAATTGTTTTCCAAAAGAAAATATTTTTTTTTCGTCAGAATATTCGTGAGATCAGTAAAACGCAAACAAAAACTATTAAGAAGTTTTTCGTTTAAGTTTTTTTTCCTGCGGATAAAAAGCAAACTTATCGTGTAAATCAAAAGATTGATTATCCAAGATCATAAATCAATTTCAACTGAATTTTTTATCAATTCATTGAAAGAAAAGTAATTCCATTTGTTTTCCTGAGTTTAGCGAAAAGTTTTTTTTCGTTTTGAAAAATAACGGAATAATTGATTAGACTTTTAGTACTACTTTTCAAAGAAATGTTTATCATTAGAAACAAGTGAAACATTTTTTATCTTTTTCTTTATTCAATGTATAGACGTATAGAAAGACTCTTCGAAATTCATGCTCCGTTTGTTTCCTAATAGATTTTCAGGAGTATTGTCGACAATAGCCTTAATAATTATCTATTCATTCGGGATCATTAGGGTTTCTAATCTGTAATTTTTCCTGGCTCATTTGCGTGAATGCAAATTGCACTTGTTTGAAAACTCTTGATTTCAAATAAGGAAGAAAATATGATCCGATGGTCTGGGTGGAAATATTCAATTATATGCTAGGATTTTTATTTATATTTCAGAGCCTCATCCTGTTCTTGCTGGATTTTTTTTCAAAAGGTGTACTTGCAAAAGGAAACCAATCAAATATATTATATTTGATATAATATCAAATGATCTAGAACCACTCAAAGCAATCGAAAGAGATAAGTTTCATTTATTTGATCGTGGAATTTTTTCTCTCTCTCAACCAGTGATTGAATAAACTGTAAATCTCTTCATAAGTTTTCTTTTGGATAAAATTCTAACGAAAATCATAAGAAAGGATAAATCGAATGACGTAGGAGCATGTTAATATCGGAATCTTTCAGACGAATCTAGAATGATTAGATTACCATGTGAAATTTCATGGATGTAATATTATGAATATGGAAATTTCGACATAACATTTGATATTTGCCGATAATTTCAGACAAAAAAGACCTTTACATAAAATTTTGATTTCTTTGTGCTTCGGATCTAATCTAATATTTCAAATGACATTTTGATATTCATCTGAAAGAGGAGAATATCATTTAAATGGAACAAAAAAGAAAGCCCTCAAAGGATTTGTCCGCCAAAAGAGTAGAGCAATAAATAAATGTCTTTTGCACTACAACTCGGAATATCTTTAACTTTTCAAACATTTTATTCAAAAAATTCTATATTTTAATGAATTGTTTGGTTCAGTAAAAACTAAACGAATCCTTTGGGGAAAGCTTTCGGAAAATGAAATAAAAAGGATTTGCAAGGTATTAGCGAATAGAAAATGTCAGCATCTAATGAAAATTTCCATCACATAATCAGGCTAGATGATTATTACTCATGGTCACAGGTGGTCAAGTTTTGCCTGATTTTCATATTTATTACATAATTTTATTGCAGAGAAAAAAACATATTTCCAAACATTTATTACCGCAAAGAATGATATGATTTAATGAAATTTTATTTAAATTTTATTACATTATAGCAGATATAATGGGCTTTTATGGCCCTCATAATGGGCTCTCACGTATTTTTATTAAATATAATAGAGTAGCCGCTCCCAAAACTTTATTGAAAAAAGACCAAGTTTTTAGAAAATAAGGTTATCTTTCGTTCAATAATCTGTTCAATACTTCGGCTCTACTGTTGAAGACATTCCTCAGAGACAAGAAAAATAAAAAAAATCAAAACCCATAAAGAATTGATCAAAACTGTGATACAGCTAGGTCATTTATCATTTTTTTGTTTTGAATTGTCTGTTTCAATAGGCCATTTGATATGAGCAAGATTAACCTTTTGATAGGCTATAATCAATTGTATTACTTCACATTTGAACTTTGATTTTTAAATCCAAGAACATTTTTCTTATTAAACACTTTGCTCAAATTGATCGTTTTCAATTTATTACATTGGTTACTTATTGATAAAATCAACCTTGGTCATGTCCACAATTAAGTTAAATTGAATCTTCTAAAATTAAATCTATTCAATTCCGAAGAGATTAATGAAATAAATGGATACTATTTGAAAGTCAATGTTCCTATCATTTTGCTTGAATAACATATATTCCGAGTCATTTAATATTTTGATTATGGAATGCCTTTCAAGTCTTTCTCCAATTCCTTTGATTCTTGTCTTCCATTCCATTAATGATATGAAAATTTTAATCAATTTCTTACATAAAATCATTTCTTAATAATTATTTAATTAGAGTTATTTGAACCGAAATTCCTGTAAATTCTTGTTCATTACTTTTCCGAACAAAATTTGGCAAGATCATTAAATAATTTTCGAATGAAAAGATTAAAAAATTTTAATTTCATTAAAAATCTCTATAGAAATGAAATTTTAATGAAAGTAAAGCCCTTTTGTTTTGTCTTCAAATTTGATTAAAAACTTCGTTTTATTTCTCTTTTCCTGTAATAAAAGGGAACGACACCAGAGAATTGCGATCGGAATATATTTACGGCCTGTCTCTAACACTCAGGGCATAGTGGAGGGGGTCGCCAGTGGGGCAGTATTTCTTTCCATGAGCCGCACTGTCGTCTAATTAGTGGAACTAATGCCTAAACTGCGGCCAAAATTGTTAATTAATTTAATTAAATTATATAATCTTTTTGTTTCGCTTCCAATTCGATACCATTCTATGGGATTGTTATTCTGAGCGCAAAAAATGGGAATCCATTTGCATATCCTTTATCGACATTTGTTTTTGACAATAATCAAGGACATTTGCGTTTGGTTAGGAAATCTCAATAAACATGTTTTTCAAATAATTTAATCGGTTATTCTTAATCATTAGTAAATTATTAGTATGGAAAATTCGTAACTTTTATCTTGCGCAATTTTACTTTGAATTTGATTTTAGAATTAAAATTTTTATTTTACAAAACAATTCATTAAAATTCAAATTCTGTTTACTCTCTCTTCCGTTTTTCGCTGATAACTACCCGTCCCTCGAGAGTATAAAACAGAATTATCTTGTTATATTATCTTGAAATTCTATCTAAATTCTATTGCCAGATTAGAGAATATTCAATCAGGATAATAACAACCAATTTAGAGAAATCTCTTTTGAAAAACAATCTATCATGCTTCAATTGGATTAATAATAAAATTAATTATCTTGAAATTATCCGTTAGCTGTCATTACGAATATACTCAGGTTATAGAGAAAGAGGTGAAAGTTATTCTGTAATTGAATTAAATTTTGATTAATTGAATTTCAACAGTAAAATGAATAAACATTTTTTTTAGGAGAGAGGGAGAGGGAGAGAGAAGCCAAAGTTACTAAGCTTATCAATTCAGTTCATGTAATTTAACTCATTATTAATTCATTTTTATAGAGCCTAATGGTTAAGTTTTATACTTTTCATTATCAAAATTCAACATTTTCTCCCTGGACCAACTGATTAATAGCATTTTTATTTAAGCAATTAATCAAAACTTTTTCATCTGTTTCTCTTGTTTTCAAACAAAATGAAAATAACTGTTATTTTCAGAGAATATGTTTTTTCTCTACTTTTCTCTTATCACCAGAAAAGTTGTTTTTAAGTCAAATAAATGTTTTTCATATTTTTTATAAACATTTTTTGAAATTAAGTAAAAAGTTTTGATAGACTTATTGAAAGCGTTTTAATGTTTGCCTGTTTTCCCAAAAGTCAATTAACTTTAAGCCCACTATCAGCTATTAAATTAAATTACCAAGCCCATTAAATGCGCTCAATTAACTGGTAATCATTCAATCAATTTATTGCACAACTCTTTTGAAGCTTTTGTTGACTAAAAATGAAATTCAAATTAATATTCATTTTTGTCGAAAGTTTGATAAATAGCCTGAAAACTCCAAATCCGTGGTCAAATTTTTCTATGATTTTGTTTTTGAAAATGAGCAAGCAAATAACGAGAGATAAGAGAAAAAGAGATAACGTTAATGAGGATCTTTAGTGGGCAAGCTTATTTCTCGATCAAATTCAACAACTTAAAATAGACTTGTAGACTTATACTACTGTAGTCTGGATAATTTTAATCTTTTAATAATAGAATAATGCTTTTAGTTGTTTATAGAAAAAACTTCACTTAATCTTCAAAATCGTCAAGATTACCTTCAATCATCTTGCTAACATTGATTATGGCTTTGCAACAACTTTCAAAACTTTTATATAATCCTAAATAATCTTGGTATTAGATTCAAAGCTACACTTGTAAAGAAATACTCTAGCATTTTTAATTTTTGATTTAAATGAAGTGATTTTTACTTGATTCAATCCTAGATTTTAAGACCTGGATAAATTGATTTTTTTCAAACGGTAGCTGAATCTCTGTAACAAATAAAATTCTGGTGAATTGTGTTTGAAAAAATGGTTTCCGACTCATTTCGGAGTAAATATAATAAGGAATTAGATTAAGCCCCGGGAGAGGGGAGGGGACGACACTCTTATTGAATTATTTGTCATAAAAGTGAAGAAAAATATAAACATCGTGTGACAGTTGAGGTACAGTTTAATACCAGGGCTATAATCGAGAGGAATGATAGAAATTTCGGTCAAAATTAATCCCAAAACTGTTTGTCTTCTTATATAAAAAGTAATAAAAGAAATGATTTATTGACAAAAAAAAACTAAAATGAAATTAAGCCAAAGCTTCCGAATACGACTATCGGATGCTTTCCTTTTTTCTTTCTTGAGGTATGTTTTCCTCGAATAAATATCTCCGGACATGAAAACCATTTTTGACAAATCAAATGACAATCAACTTCTTGTCAAATGTTTTTGAGTTCAAAGATAGAAATCTTGAGAAGAAATGATGAAAAAAGAATTTTTTTTGCCTAGAAATCAATTGAAATTCCAGACACGAACGCCTGGTGACTGAAAATTCTAGAAAAAATAGGGGACAGTTGTCTCTAAACACATATTGAAATCTAATCAAAACATACTTTATTTTTAAAAACACGAACAAAAATCTATAAAAAATGATAATTTGATTTTAAATTGCCAAGATTATTTTTGATGATGATGGTGATCAAGCCTTTTCTGTCATAAATTGGCCATGTCGAAAAAAGCAATCTATCCAACTATTGTTATGAAAAATCAACCATGACGTTTGCGTAATTGAGAAAATCGAAAGCAAAAGTGCTCTTAAAAAAATAAATATGACCTTGTTAGAAAGATTCCGAGAGTATTTGAACGTTTTTCTAAGGGAACTGAAGAGCCTTTTTGCTGCTTTGCCAACAATTTTCTTGAATATAAATTTCAAATATACTAAAAGTTTTTTTTTCGCACAGAATATGAGAGATGTTTGACATAAAAAGCTTTAATATTCGTCGACTGAATCCATTTGCTGTACATATCTGTGAAGAGAAGTGTATATTAAGTGAAGAAATATATGTGAATAATATCATCAAATATATAGATATTTGTCCCTATATATGGTATATGTGTTTATATAACCCTTATATACAAATGTACTATAACTGCAAGACATATATAAAAATGTTGTTTTTATGGTTATACCGATACAAATGTTTGAACAGAATATTCTGTTCATTTATCGCATGGAAAACAGACAGACTGTATGCACTTAACAAGAGAGCAGACCCTTAAAAGAAAATCAATTTTTCCTGATTTAATTCAATCAATTATTTTCCAATTTTATTGACTTTGAGTTATTTTGTAGTTTTCTATTCAAAGAGTGATTTAACGTAACATTTGTTGTGTTAAGGTTTCGAATATCTCTTAACAAAATGAAAACCAATTTAATTGAGTTTTTATTTTTAGAGACTTTTGTTCGGTATTTAAGTTAATATACTTTTTAAGAGAACCGAAGTATCGTTTGTTTTAAACATAATTGAGATTTATTTCTAATGAAAGTCTGATTTTTCTAACAATTCTTATTCAACCACTTATTCTGTGCCTTAACTCAAGAAGTGGTCTCATATTAGATGAGAGAACAGAATAACCGATTGATTCGCTCTTCTCTCGATTCAGGAGAGAATTTATGTCAGTCTTGTATCTAAAGACTGTTCAGAGCGCAGGTTTGCCATCAGTTTCTGGTATTTGAAAGGACAGACACATACACATCACAACACACATACACTTTATTCCGATAGCTTTTGGGCAAAAGTTGTGCTGAGCTTAAGCTCTAAAAAGATGTTTCCAATTGTTTAACCAATAAATAGCTAACAAACGATTGAATTTCATTGAGAAAAGTAAAGAGAATCAAATGAAAAGTGATTTACTCTTCAGTCAATAATAAGAATATTCTGTGAATTTTGTTCAAACATTCGGTTCTTTAATTGAAAAGTGATTTTCCATTATTAAGAAAAAAGTGTTTAAAAAATACTTCAGTTTTTAATCAACACTTCAGTGAATTCCTTTAGAAAACGAGTCAACAGTTTTTCAGTGAAAAAGTAGTCTTCAGTTCAGACGAATACAATGGAAGGTCTGGAAGAATATACTGCAGAAGAATTGGATGATTGGAAGAAAATCATTCAAAATATGACATATGAGGAGATATTCCGCTTCTTCAACATAAGTCAGGAGGACCTGGAAGTGGATAAGGATAAGTGGGTCAGAACGACACTCGTTAGCAGCCTTTACGGTCTGATTGTTTTGATATCGTTTTTCGGTAACCTATTGGTTGTGTTCGTGTGTCTCAAGAATATGACCAAGACAAACGCACTCATACTATCCCTGTCCACCTCAGACTTGTTAATGACTGTGTTCAACATCCCATTCAATGTGGTCCGCCTCCTGAAAGAGGAGTGGCCTTTTGGACGATTCTTGTGCATATCCGTCCCATTCGTTCAGGTGATGGTCGTATACGTGTCCTCATTCACGATGGCTGTGATAGCTGTCCACCGGTGGCGGTGCGTGACATCACTTCCCAACAGTTCCGCGTCTAATATGAAGCCAATAATCTTCACAATTGTAATGACTTGGGTTTTGTCGGCAGCGATGGCATACCCGCCCTCCCTCTACAACGATATCGTAACGATGACCACATACAGGGTTTTTGTCAGATGTCGGCCCACATATCCCAAAGAGTCTGATATACCCTTCATTTTGAGTCTCGAGATATTTCTGACCCAATACTTGATACCACTCTCGCTGTCAATAATAATGTATATAAAGATCGGAAAAATAATCTCAAGACAGGGAAAGATCATTAATCTAAGAGGTCTGTCCCTTTTTGCTCTATTTATACGTCTTTGCATTAAATAGATATTGATTTGAATTTTTATGAATTTTTTTGGTCCAAAACTACAATTGCTCTTATTTTTCATTCCGTCCGATATTTTATTGACAATTATTTTGACATTAATTTTATGATTAATTTTCAGCAAATTATCAGAAAATGATTTTTTATTTGAACCAAAGCCTATGATAACTGGAAATTAGATTAATTCAAAATAAATTGAAATATTATGTTAATTCTCAGTTTGATATCACCAGGATATCAAATTCTAGAGCTTGTTTATATTACGGCTTTTTACAATCGCTTGAAATTCTCAAAACATGGATTAAATTGATTTTAAATTAAAAATTTCAATAACATCCTCGATTTGTTTTGATTTGAACTTGAAACTATTATTATCTTGTTTATCAACTGATTTTTCAAATAATAGTTTAAGTAGTGCTTATGATAGTTCTCTCTCTCTCTCTCTCTCTCTCTCTCTCTCTCTCTCTCTCTCTCTCTCTCT